>CM075013.1:6615281-6670697 GCA_037576675.1 Pangasius sanitwongsei | reverse complement strand
CCGGATGCCCTTCCTGACGCAACCCTCTCTATTTATCCGGGCTTGGGACCGGCACAGAAGTCACTGTACTGTGACCCTCATGGCTAGATTGACTCCAAAATTTCCTCAAAACTTCCCAGAACTACGGAAATGACCAAGCCTTAAAGGGACAAAGTGCAATTAAGTCACTGTGTGACCACAACAGACATAGCACTTTATTTGAGATCCACAACTATGAACACAGAGCAGGAACTGGTGTATTTCAAATTCCAGCATTAAATAGGTGATGAAGTACAATTACAGCTTGTCTTTGTATTTTCTTTACCAAACACCATTCAGAAAGTTGGGCCAAAGTTAGGCGTCTTGTTCCATTTCATGTTTATTGCACCATAATGTTTTATTGCTTTGAGGGTAGAAGCGTAATAATGTTTTCCCCATCTTCCAGGATTTTATTGTATCATTTCACACAGCTTTACAATTCCTGACCATAGCAATATCTGGGGCGTAGGTGTTGGGATGGCTTTATTGAGGACGTCATGCCCCAGCATCTGGGAGGAGTGTGTATGTAAAGTTAATAATTGACACATACAGTTCTTTCTATATTTACTCTGAATGTCTGTGAGGAGGAAGTGAGGCTTTTAGTTTCAAGGTGCAACATTCTCATCACGCTTTAAACACTGACACTGGACTGCTTAAGGTGAGCAGAGCTTTAAAAATTAATTTTTCCATTGTCTAGATTTTCTGAATGGATTTTTGTATACTTGTTTTATATTTGAGGCATAATGGCAGATAAGTGACTGACTGATTTTACATCATTTAACAGTATTTTAAGGTTGTAAAGTAAAATTAAAATAGGCAATTTAGACATAAAAGTATTCAAGTATTCAAATCCAAAGAAATATGTTGATTAAGTTTGGTAAATTTGCTAGTTAAGTTTTGTAATTTGGCTAATTAATTTAGCTAGCTAGTTATGGTTTGTAAAATAGCCTGTTAAATTAGTGAGCTAGTGAACTTTCATAAATTATATTTAGACTGTCTACATATAATTTACAAAACTTAACTAGCTCACTAATTTTCACTAATACACTTTCCCTCATGTAGATTTTTGCCTCATGTAGATATTTCTACTTTTACTTGAGCAAGATTTTGTACAGTATAGTTTCCTAGTACCTTTTCCACCTCTGTCTGTAACTAGTGCTATTTTTTCTTGTTGAGATTTTCTGAATGGATTTTCTTTCAGATTTTATGCATATTTATGGAAAAATGTCCATCAGACAGACTGATTATTCATCATTTTGTATCTTGAGACCATTTTAACTTTTATAAGCAAAATAAAATTTGGGCATAAAATAAATTTAAAAACATTGTAAGGCTTTTTTGCCTACAAGTCTTATCAGTTTGTCATTAGTGGTAATGATTTGTTTTTCCTTGTACACTAGCTAATAAAATTTGTTGTTGTGACGTATAATCAGCAGATATGGATGAGGTGCAATGAGATGGTCATTACAATAAAAGGAACAATTCAGTTTTTCCGTTGCTTGTCTGGTGATTGCTGATATGATATACTGTAAACTGGATTTTTGAAATTAAAGAGCTGGTTTAAGTTTAAGAAATAGATTTTGAATGACTCCCTTTGTCGTTTATAGCATCACTAATGTGAACTGTAAATGGACTGTTGCTTGGCACAATATCAGTTCTGTGGAAATTTTTTTGTTGATGTATTTCTTTTCCTGTGTGTTTACTTCCCTAAACAGCTTCAGGTTGTTCCTGCTAATTTAACTGCCCCCCCCCCCCCCTTTCTCTCTCATTCTCTTTCTCCCTCTCCCTAAGGGACTCCGCTGGTGTGTTTGTCAGGTTTCTTGGAGACAGGACGAGAGGGACCAGCAAAAAACGAAGACCTGCACAGAGACCTTAGTCCATTTCACACAAATCAATTCAAGCGCACACTATTACACAGATCCCAGGCAGTTAGGAGGAGTGTACACTTTACCCGACAATGGAAGATGGTAAAATGGCATACATTGGACAGTAAAAGCTAGTGTATCATGCCATACCTGGCCCACACTGCCCATGCCCAGTTTGTGGGGTTCTGGGTGGGTACACTTGGCTGGATCCTCACCATCATAGCCATCGGCTTGGTGGAGTGGAGGGTGTGGGAGGTATCTGACCTGTCTGTCATCACCTCTGGTCTGGCCTGGGTGGGCATCTGGAGGGTGTGCTTTTTCACCAATGTGCTTGTCACGTCTGAGTACACGGACCTGTACTGCCAGCGGATGCAACTAACGGACGCTTACACGCCTAATGAGATTGCCGCTGCCCAGGCACTTATGCTGCTTGCCTTCATCTTGGGATTTTTTGGTAATTCCGGTGTCATTTATGGACTCAGGAACATCTACTTTGGACTTGATGAGACCAGATCTATCACACTGGCTTTTTCCTTTGGTGGTGGACTTTTGTTACTTGCTGGTGTGACCTCATTTATTCCTCTTTTCTGGAACTTACATGCCGTGGTGACTAACCAGACCATCAACTTTCCACCTAACTTCAACATGCCCCCAGCTCCTGATGATCAGTATGTTGGTCCGGGTATCGCTGTTGGAATTTTTGCATCCATCTTGGTTGTGTTGAGTGGAACAGTGTTCCTGTGTTATAAGCTACCAGAAGGACTGAACTCCAAAATCAGACCTTCAAGGACAAAGGAGAACCACTGTGGACTGAGTGAAACTGGGATGGCAGTGAATGTAAAATCCAGACAAATGGCCGAGCAAAGCAGAAAGAACTGCCTCGGTATTGACAACCTGGCCTTCCAGTCCCAGAAGGATGGGTGAATGTGGGTTTTCATTTTTCAGTCATAGACTAATGCCATGAATGCTTCGTAATATGAGCATGCATTGAAATGCTAGTGTTTTTGAAGGGAGGTTGGGTCAGACTGTTTACAAGACAAATAATATTAGTGCAATTAATGTGTGTGTCCTTTGGGGTAGGACAGTAATTGTGAAGTTATTCATAAACATCCGAATCTCTTGGGATTTGACACTTGACGCCATTGCAACCAGCTCACACTGAAACACACCGATCTTGAATGTGTTCTTGCACCTTGGTGTTAAATGTGCTTTGGGAATTATATATTTTCATGTGGATGTATATTGCTTTTGGCTTATTTAAAAATTACGCCAGGGTCACACTGGTAGTGTTTGTGATTTTTTTGTTTAATGAAAGTGAGAGAACAAATGTAAATGATGAAAGAGATGAAAGAAAACATTGAATTCTATGTTACTGTAACTGTGACTTTATGTGTAATTCTGTATAGTTATTCTGATATATAGAGTCAGAAGATGTCGATTAATTTTGCCATTTTAGAAAAAAATAATAAATGACGGGATGGTGTGATTTGGCCCAATGTGAATCAGAGTTACTATTACTAGCCCAAAGTTCATTATTTTTCAAAGTCACTCCCTCACCAGTCTATTTTCTCTCTCTCTCTCTCTCTCTCTCTCTCTCTCGAAGTTAATAGGACAAAAATGTAGCTTGTCATGTTAGAGCAAAAACTCTATCCTTAAGACTTTCCCATCTTGGAAAACCTAAAGTTGCAGCTTTACTTCTGACTGTTAAAGCCCTGACACTGGATACTCCTTCCAAAAATGCTAAATAAACGTCTCCTCACAGAAAAATCCACCATATTAATAATTACATATATTTGTAGTGTCCACTATACAAGTTCCTGTATAAGTTGTTACTATAGAAATACTAACATATTAGAATGAGTACATTAATAGAAACAAGTGGTTTGTAGCTGCACCACTGTCCGAAAAATGAATCAACACCTTCTGACCAATCAGAATTGAGAATTCAACAGCATTGTGAGAATATGTTATATATAGGAAAATATGTTAACATTAATGAGCTTCTCCATTGCTGGATTAGTTGAGGGATACAGAAAAAAATGGTACAGAACTTACATTGGGGGTGTGGTCCCTTGTGAACAGTGAAAGCACAAAATGAATACCTAAAGCCTGTGACAGGTGTGTCTAATTACAATGCAAGCTGGAGATTGCTGCTTCATGTAGGGTTTGGCCTATATTGGAGAGCTCTTTATCCAGGTAATGAAGTTTCCAGCCTCTGATACACGTTATAAGTGTGGGCTCTGGAGTCCATGACCCCTCTGGTCCCCATGCTCATGTGAACCACAGCGGAGGATGGCAAAGGCGGGGCACTTGAACACAGCCTTTTCACAGCAGCACTAATTGTTAGCCTGGACGTGCGGTGCATGTGCCAACCTGGCTGTGTGTGTGCTCAGCACTGCGAACGGGCTGATGCTGGCAGAACAAAAGGCCTTTCTCAGCAGCCTGACTGGCTCCAAGGCAGGGGCAGGAGTCAGGACCTGTGATTTCTGCACAGCACAGGGCAACTCATGATGATGAGATGTGAGTAATGACAAGTGTGGTATGTGTTTGAATTATACACTATAAAAACACCAGACTCTTATACATAACAGTTACAGGAGGATAAATATTACCTTTATAGGACTGCAGAATTGTCTGCTGGGAAATACTACCTTATGACATTTCAGTTATTCTTTTAATGCACTTTCAATATTAACCCTGTACATCCACCAGGAACTTGAATAGCAACACCAGTACAACTGATCATTCATGCATTTGCCTAAGCAGTCAGTCATTTACATTTACATTTATGGCATTTGGCAGACAGCCGTATCCAGAGTGACTTACAGAAGAGTCTATATCAAAAACACATGCTCATTTGCTAGTTCAGGTACTAAGAGTACCAACCATCAAGCTAAAAAAAAACTGCTGGGGAGAATAGTACAGTATGCAAAACCCCCCCCCAAAAAAACAAAAACCACAAGGCTAAAGGTGAATAGGCTACAACAGCAGAAGACCAGATCGGGTTCCACTCCTGTCAACCAAAAAGACAAATCTGAAACTAAGACAGATGAAGATTGAAAAAACACCAGGCTACAGTTTTCTAATCTTCAGCTGTACACTTTAGGTGAGATTGCACCCACTGCAGCCTCAGACTGCTTTTCTTAGCTGACAGAAGTAGAATCCAATGTAGCCTTCTGCTAATGTAGCCCATCTGCCTCAAGATTCAATGTGTTGTGCATTCTGAGATGCTTTCCTGCTTACAACGGTTGTAAAGAGTGGCTATTTGAGTAATCGTAGCCTTCCTGTCAGCTCAGACCAATCTGGCCAGCTTGAACCAATTCTCATCTGACCTCTTTCATCAACAAGGCATTTCCACTTGCAAAACTGGATGGAAAACTCACTGATGCTTTTTGTTTTTCACACCATTCTGTGTAAACTCTAGAGACTGTGAGAATCCCAGGAGATCAGCAATTTCTGAAGTACTCAAACCAGCCCATCTGCCACCACCAAGCCATGGTCATAGCCACTGGGATCACATTTTTCTCCATTCTGATGTTTGATTTGAAAATTAAATGAAACTCTTGACATGTTGACCACATGATTGGCTGATTGGATAATTGCACACATGAACCTGTGAACAGGTGAACAAGACACAAATATCCCTAATAGAAGTAACACATTATGATTTCCATAGAGAACGTGGCATTTATCTTCTCTTCCTTTTGCCTTTGGAGATCAGAACCTGAAGCAAAATTTCAAAATCCATGTGGTTCATTTGCACAAAGGAAGTGGGCAGGAAATGGACAGCTAGTGAGAGGACCATGTGCTTGTTGTGGTGGTGAAGAAACCTTTGTATGTCTAAAGATGGTGAGATTAGCATACAAAGATAAATAAGTCCATTGTGGAAGCCCAACAAAGAGAGCTTTACACACACACACACAAACACACACACAGCGGCAGTGGGAAACTTCAAAGGCAAATGGAAAAAACCCTGGTCGAGAAAAATGGGACAGTTTTGAGAACTGCTGAGAAAATTTAAATAATGTCTTGAGCCAGCTTGTGTAACTGTATCATCATTAAAGTGGTCATTAACTGTAGCTTAGTGTAGCAGTGCAGACAGGAGGATCAGGGAAGATTACACTCAGCTACTGCTTCTAAAATTCCTGCTTTGTCAGGTTTCTTTTAAAGAAACAAAGTGCAGAGAATGAATCCATTAAACATCCATTAATGCTCATTGCAAATGTAATCAAAAAGTGTGTGTAAAATCAGGCAACTTTATTTTTATTCCCCAGTATTTATTTTATTGGTTCAATCTAGTGTTCACCACAGACATCACCCACTAGTACCATCTGTAGTAAAACAAAGTTGGTTTGATGGAATCTGTTCTGCTTTTATTTTATTTTAATGAACAAAATGATAAATGCTATAGACATAATACATAGATATAGCCTCACACGATAACTACATCTAGTTTTATAAGATATCTGAATTTGTATAAATAGAAAAAACACCCAAATAATGATTGCACCTGAAAAAAAATCCCAAAAGTCATAACCATGTAATATATACAGTTATAAAATAAAAGCACTAACTGTTAAAATGTAAAATACATCATTTTCCATCCTTCTATTTGAAGTATGGATTTAAATTATTAATCATATTCTTTACAGTAAATGATTTATTGATAAATTTGTTCTTGTGAAGATGCTACAATGTTTTTGGCGTATTAGCTTTCTGTCTTTTATTCCACACATTTCATTATCAGGTTTTGGCATGACTTTTTGATAATAAGATTGGAATAAAAAACTACATTTGTGTTTTATCATCTGTTGGTAGAATGTAGGAAAACAACACAACGTCATACAAACTTCAAAATGTCATCGCATCCAAAAGTCTTTGGATCACATACTGTATATCTAATTGTCTTTTTCATTACTGATACACACATTACAGTAGTGGTGGAAAAAAATTCTCAGAAAGTTTATGCTTCATAATAATTGATTATATGCTTGGGGATTAATGCTGAATTATGAATTTTCAAATAGAAATAGACTATGTAATGTACATTAACAGTACTGTACTGTACATAATATGCTGTTCATTAACATGCACAGATGACAGAATCAGGAACATGCAGGTATGTGCAAATCCTAACGAGACCGAACAAAATAAAGTTAGATGCAAAGCAGTCATATAACTCTCCTGCAAGCACAACCACACAGTTACCATGTGATTAAACAGACAAAAAATAAATATGCTAACCAGACTCAAATAGTGTGTTTTATGTGCAACGCATGGACAGAACACCAAAACTCATAGCTGAAACACTGGCCAGTGATTTGCTGACTTTGTGCTGATGGTGCAAACACAATGTGCTACATTAGTTTCCCTTGGTCTGTATTAATCGACTTAACTAGCAAACTAGATAGATTATTATATAGTATACTTTCTAACCAGCTTTTGGGCAACTAAACCATGGGACTAGGCAGCACATTAGAGCTTTCTCTTGCCTTCTGGGCTAGCTAATATATTTTTTTATGTGTACCTACACATATACCAACACTATCTTGCTGTGTGCCATAACTTAAATTTTCCAAGCATGGACAATTAATAAAATCTCATAAATACTGTTGTAAACACTTAATATTGCTTGAACTGATTTGTAACAGTATTCTGTGTGGACTGTGAAATTAAAAATATTGAAATTTATATTAAATGAAATTTGAAATATATAAATGAAATTACCATTGTTAAAAAAATGGTGAAAGAGCAGCATCCTGTAATTTTGCACATCATGTCCAGTGCAGTACTTCCATCTCACCAAAATACTGTCTCTGTGGTGTAGTGGTATGTGGTCACTGGAAGCAGAATATTTTTAAAAAATAATCCCCTAACACATATCACACATATTCTGTCCTCCTTCCTGGAGAAAGTTCAGGATTGGCATGTTCTCCTCGCAGCGGCACAGACTCTGGCAGTGGACATGGCACATCTTGCAGATAGATGCAGGAGGTAATAAGCAATGATCCAGCGACAATGTGCAGAAATGCTGCAGTCCAGCCCCAGAACAGAGCCTGACCAAACTCCCAGCGTGGAACCACATCAGGAACGGACTCATCGAAGAATCTCAGAACGGTCAGGTGGGCTATATAGGACACGGGAACCAGACCCATAACTCCTGCAGCGAAGCACAGCACTCCCCCCATCATCTTCAGTGTTCTTTTCTCTCTGAGTGTCTCGGTACCTTTACAGCTGTTGACCAGGTAGATGCCTGGGATTGCAAAAGATGTTCCTATGAAACCGGTAGCCAAGGTGGCACACATAAGGATCCGAGCCAAGCGGATATCCGGAGGGAGTCCAAGGAGGCTGTCGTATGGCCGGCACTCCAGAACGCCCAGTTCCTGCACCACACACGTCCCCCACAGTCCCAGCTCGTAGCTCTCGGCAGGAAGGAGATCGGTGGACAGCGTGAGCCACTGGGACATCAGAGTGGTGGTCAAAGAGAAAAGCCAGGCACTCAGAGAGAGGAACACACCAAGAAGCTCCAGAACACATACTCCCTGATCCATGATGGTACTCCAGAGCTTATACTCGTGGAGAAGTCTTTATAGCAGAGACACCACTGTGCTGTCTGCTTACTAAAGCATTAACAGGATTCCTCCTTCTCCAGTGAGTCTCCTTTGAAGGAGTGCAATTAACAGGCACAGCCAGGAGGATGGCATCGTTCTGACATGTTGCCCTCCTCTCGCTGATGTCGCGTCTGAGCTGCACTGATCAGCACAGAGGGAAATGTGTAGGAAAACAACAGCATTATTCACACATGCAGATCATTTCCAAACAGTCCCTCTCAGGACGTGTGGGAAGAATACAGATAGGCCGGCTCAGAAATGCAGATTCTGCTAGTAGAATGGTGTGAATTTTCACATGCTTAAAGGTACTACTGCTTCTTATTCTGTTTTTTAATCTTTGTAGCTGAAAAGATACACTATGAAGACTAATGATTAAGAAACCCTTCAATGCTCCTGACTACAAAATTGTAGAAAGGGGAAAATGTGAAAATCTTTATGTTCTGGACTAAACCTTAATGTTACCGCTACTTTGGCTTTGGTTACTTTCACTCTGGTGAAATCAGTGTCTGTTTAAAACACACTTTTGGATTTCACAAATGTTTAAAATGTACAGAGACCTTATTTTTTAACCAGGTGTGGCCACAAATTAATATATTCAAGCTACAAGTATAGTTTCCAAGATCTTGAGAAAGGTCATGAAGTACTTAACTTGTGGTAGCTACTGTTTTTTAAAATGAGTGAGACACAGAGAAAACAGTTGAATTAGACAACTGAGGCCAAAGGAAACTAATCATGGAGATGATTGATTATACTGTACTTCAGTATTGGTATGATGCATAAAGACATACTGGAGTCACTGGCATTCTGACATGGATGTACTATTAGATTAAGCAAACTCTGAAAGTGAAGTTTTCCTCTTATTCTCACCAAATAATTAACTGGAGGCAACATATAAATTATGACATTCCAGCATATTAAGTCAAGCGCTTCAGGTACAGAATCCGTGGCCATGAGTTTGGAACCTTGTGGCCACAACATAATAATTCATGGCAATGAGATACTTTTAGCAGTAGTTAAAATATTAACTCGTGGCCTGAATATATCAACTGATGGCCATGCAATCAAAGCCACGCAGCAAAGTCATATTTTACAGAAAAAAATTCTGGCTTTCTATAAGAACCCAGTCAAGGTCTCATTTTTAACTGTGGTCTTGCACTTGCTTCTGGTCAGTTTTCAAAATGCAAAAGTTTTTGCCCCCTTACATTTCAGGATGACAAACATTAAAAATGTAGCATTACAATTTATATGCCAGATTACACCTTCATTTAACTGTGTTTTTCTGTTAAAAAAAAAAAAAAATCTATTCCAACACATAGACTCACAGCAACTGAGATGCCTGAGATGTTGATATGCTTTAGCTTATTTATTAATTTATTTAAAATTAATTGAGCTTCCTTAGGTTGTTTAATCACTTAACACATCCAATGCAGGTTTACAATGGCAAGTCTTGTTTAAGGCATGAAAAGACAAAGACACAACCTAAGAGTGGAAGCAAAATAGTTAAAAAAAAACCTGCTAGAGAGATTCTCAAAAATCCAAAACAAGAAGCAGGAGATGATATTTTGTTGCTTATAATAATGAAGGAACATCAGTAAACCTAAATCATATTAAATGTTTTGCTGTTTTCCTCATTTAGAAGTAAGGGTATGCCTCACTTGTAAATCACTTTGGATAAAGGTGGTTTGGATATACATTGGCAATTACTAGAAAAAAGTGACATTATATATATATATATATAAGCACCATGTGTACTGTATTTCCCTCATCCTCAGGACACCTATTCAAATAAATAAATAAATAAAACAGCTGAGAGCAAACAGAATCAAACAAAAGGCTTTTCTTGCAGGCCATGTCAGGGGACAGAGTGCAATGCAGACTGTGACGTCCGCTGGTAGGAGTCTGAACATGGGAGGCACAGAGTCACAAAGAGAAGACACATGCAAAACACAAACTTGGAATTCATCTTTGAAGTCCACTAAACTCAAGTAAGGCACATTCCTGAGATAAAATTTGGGAAATAAAGGCAGAAAAGATACTGTGTTTGGAGTTTTAATCTGAATATGTTGGAATACAATTTGACAATTTACAATAAACCATATTTTAATGGTAATAAGTATGATAAGAACCTAAAATGTTGATGATGAGGCTCATCTTTCAAAGTATCTCTGATAATATTACTAGCTCTCCATGTTTATTGCGATGTGTTACCACAGGGGGCGCCAGTACTCAATATTCCATATTCTCTTTCTCTGGTCTAATCACACTGGCAAAAAGACAATAAAAAAAGCAAATGTTAATGTGTCTCTCCCAGCACTCTATATAAAATTTGTACACATTTCCTAGATAATCTAGTGCCAGTTTATATATCTGTAGCCTAGTCTAGGACAAATGTTTTAACTCAGCATGACGTGTTTTAATCTCTGATCTAATATGCATGTCCATCTATTTTTGTCAGGAAAATGGCCTAATCTTAAATGGCTCACATATAGGCTCCAGTCATTTAAACGTTTTTCCCCACAATGCTGCAGTTTATGCGCACCTCCAGTTGCTGTGGTGACGTTCACAAACGCTCCTGATATCTTGCCCTGAAGTGAGGTTCTGCGTCTCAAATCGACAAAAATCGGCCCTACTTCCTCATATCGAAAACCTGACTGACCGGATTAGGTCGTAAATGGGACTAGGGATGTGTCCCAAACGCTAGTGTTAGAGTTCATAGTAGAATTTATTATATATAAAAAATAATTAATGCTGTGGAATAGTGGGATAGATACATAGATGTTTTGCCAGTGAACTAGCTAAAAGCCTGCTAGTGCACAGGCTAATTAAATAACATTCTAGCTATATAAGCTATATTCATTTATCTTATTAGAAAAACATTTAAATCTTACAATTACAAACCATGTTTGACCACAGTGTATATTAAAAAAAAAAAAAAAAAAGACTTATCATATGAAGTCTTAACAATAACGACTATCAAGGCATCTTGAACGGGTTCGGTGTGTTCTGAAGACTGAGATGTCTCATAATTACTTACTTAAAGACAATAAAATAGGCTTAATGTTAAGTTACGAGATACTAAGGGTGTAGCAATCTGACAATTTGGATCAATTTAAAAGCTAGTGATGGAAATGAATCGATGCAACAATCAAAATATTATTGCTTATAACTGATTACAAATCAATTATTATCAAAAAAGGACAAACCCCTGGTGTGTAAAAAACAGCTGTGTAATTAATTTAATAGGCTAGCAAGGTGATTTGCCCATAACTCTGATATTTCTAAAATAGTCCTTTTCTACATCTTTGTAGATTAACAGTAGGTCAGTGCCGGATTCCGAACAAAGTCGGTCATATATCGATCGGAGGCTACTAAATCTAATTGTAAGGTATCGGATCATATTGTATCATAGCAGATTCAGTGGCATCATTATGAATTGAAATCGTATTGTGTGGAAACCTGAGGTTTACACCTCTATGGGCTACCAGCTGCCAAAACACAGGCCAAGCTCGTAGACCATCTTTACCAGCTGGTAAATGCTGACAGGAATCAGTTTCTGAATAACTGCTATTAATGCTGCATCATGAGAAAGTTCAGCCATCCTGAAAACATTCTATACTGGGGCTGAGTGCATCTCAGCATGGTATGGAAACTGCTCAACCCAGGACCGCAAAGCCCTGCAGGGAGTGGTGCGCTTAGCTGAGCGCATCTCCGGGTCTGCTCACCCATCTCTGCATGACATCTGCACCAGGCGATGCAGTTCCAGAGCTGCTAAAATCATCAAGGACTCCACCCACCCCGGTAACTGTCTGTTCAGCCTGCTGTAATCAGGCAAGCGCTTCTGTAGTCTGATGGCTAAAACTGAGAGGCTCAGGAGGAGCTTCTTCTCTCAGGCCATCAGACTTCTCAACACAGATATGTTCACCACTCAGATCTCTTAGGACTCCATAAAGACTCTCCAGTCACACTGCACTCCACTGAAACTCCACACACTACACTTTGCACTTTGTATTGTTACTACACGTAACATACTCGCATATTTTGTACATGTAACATAATCCATTTTTTGCACATTCCTTGCTTTTTGTACATCCCTTCTTGCACATTCCTGTATATATATATTTCTTATTTCTATTATCCTATTTCTTATTAATTTCTGATTTTTAATTTAGTATTTAACTGCACAGCCTGTAGAGGAGTAGGCCAGGCTTTCATTTCTCTGAGAGTTATATACTGTATATAACTGTGTATGTGACAAGTAAAATCTTGAATCTTGGATCTTCAAGATTTAAGAGTATCAAATTATGGAATGGCTTTTTATGGAAAAATGTTATAAAAGATGTCTAAAAGATCATTTAATTGCTGCCTTGTAACTGTTTTTTCCTATTTATTGTTGTCCACATATTATGTTTTATTTATTTTATTTATAGTGATATGCATTATTATTATTATTATTATTATTATTATTATTCAGGTGTATAAACCAATATCCCCCTCATGTTACGTATACACACATATATACTCAAGCACAAGCATCTTTTATAGATGAACACATACACATTCACACGGGCATGCACGTACACACACATACACTTGTACACATGCACACTGACATATACATATGTACATGCTATTCACCCATTTCTGTATTTATATTTTAGCTGTTATGATATATATTGTTATTACAAATTTTTCATTCTGATATAGTGGTATTATTTTTTGTATGTTTTCTATAACTTTGTGAAAATGTAACATTGTTTAGGTGGAGGATTTAAATAAGCCCTCACAGGTTTTTGCCTCTCCCTGCACCGTATGTTTGTATTCTTACTACTTTTCTTTTTGTGTATTTTTAATCATGCAAAATAATAATAAAGAAAGAAATAAAGAAATTAGATTAGCTTAGATTAGATTAAACTTTATTGTCATTGTGCAGAGTACGAGTACATAGGAAATGCAGCTAGCATCTAACCAGAAGTGCAAATTGCAATAGCTCTCTCTCTCTCTCTATATATATATATATATATATATATATATATATATATATATATACACACACACACACACACACCCCTCATATCTCTGTCTTCTATATTTGTACACCTTGTCATTTGCACTGAGCTGGTCTCTACTTTCTCTACCTCATACCTTGCACCTATTAAAGTTAAACTTAAAACTTAGACTGGCGTCAAACTTAGACAAAAGATACATATATCTGGTATATCTGGTAGAGAAAGTAGAGACCAGCTCAGTGCAAATACAGAAGGTGCAGGTGCAGTAATGTAGTATGTAGTAATTAGTCAGTGATGTGCAAGGAGGCAAGTTCTGAATAAGGCCAAGTTACCATGGTAGTACAAATGACAAGAGACAGATGGTATTTAACAGTGCAAACAGCCTTAACATTGTACAGTACAGTTTTTTTTTTTTTTTTATAAGGAAGCTCAAGTATTTATTGATTAATTCAGTGAAGTAATAAGGAAGCTGGAACATATCGCACTCAGCTTGCACAGACACTGTAGCTCTGAATTCCATGCTGGATTTCTCAGCACGGTTTTGCCGATTTGAGACGCACCCAATTGCATGCTGGGAAAGTGACGGCTATTTTATTTACTAGCTTCTAGCTCGCTGAGTTATTATATGGAAGCCATAAAGTGGCGCTTGAAACAGTTATTGCTTTTTATAATAATGGTTGGCTACATAAACAGATATAAGTGAAGAGGTATACAGCAGTAATTTCGGGATAAAGAATGGCGGAGGCAGAAGGTAAGCAGGACGCTAATGTACATCCTGCTCTGCGGGAATGAACATGCACCTGTTTCCCAGCTCGGATGGACAAACACGAATGATATACATTACAATAATCATTTTACTCATGCTATAACGCTATTTTATTTTTTTTACTGGTGGGCTCATATTTGGTCTGGCTTGCTTGGGGCTTTGTGTAAATGTTATGTTAAGCTTGCAGACGTGTTATCCACTTTGTCAATAAAATGCTAATGAACTGTTTCTATGTAAACATGTCAGTTAATAAATGTCTTTATAACATCATCAAAATGACACTGAATATTTATTAATATATAGATATTAGAAACATATTTTAGCTTCTTCCTCAGTACTTTGTCACGGACACAGATATAGTGGAAAATAAATTAAAATAACCATTTTTCTCTGTTATCATGTTTATAAAGTAGTTATAACACACAGCTAGTTTATACAGCTAGTTTATAACTACCTCCTTATACCTCAGTTATTATAATATTGAGTGTATTATAAATGTCTCTGGAATATATTTTTATGCATTTGTCATTCTTAACAAAATAGCATGATCTCGTAATAGCTGTTAATATAATAAACACAATGATACATAATAATAAATCATATAGTCAAATATAATAAAAAATAAGATGGATATCTATTAAAACATTGTATTTTTTATCTGTCGGATTTTAGAAAGTCCTGGTCTCAAACTTAGACAAAAGATGAAAACGAATAAATTATGAAATTTGAAATTTCTATTATTTCATAATTTATTAAATTATATATATATTATATATATTATATATGAAGACATTTTAGCTATATAAATCAACACACATACTAGGATATAATTATTAATAAATGTAGCATTTATTACTACTATGATAATATTGTGAAATGGGTTTACATTTTATGTGAAAAGTTATCCTAAGCAAAATGCCCATCTCAATAAGGAATGGTTTGTCCCAATATCACATGACCTGCGCCTCATGTGAGCTAACAGAGATCTGTGATTTATAACCAGGAAGTCTTTATGTGTTTTCTTTTTAACATTAAAAGATGGACATTAATATCTACTACTATAAAGCTGTTATAGGTATTATTATTTCTTATAGTCCTAAGCCTAATTGATTGGTCACATGAATAATTTTTGTTTTAATCTGAAGCTAATTATCTTAAAACAGTACGTATAAAAACGTACATATGTTCTCTTGAATCTTACTGCCATTTTAATAAAAGTAGAAAACTGTTGAACATGGGAACTTTTTGAATATCCAAATATCCTGATTTGGGTTGTGTGGGTGAAAAGTAGCAATGAAATTAAATAAATATAATATGTGTCTAATATGCTAAAGTAAAACCCTGGTAGGCAGCGAGGGGACTCAGGACACGGGGGGCAGGCTTTGGAGAGAGTGACTTTTTTTTGTCTTTTTTTTTTTTCCTTTTCTTTGGACACATTTCAGGCCTTCCTTTAGCCAACTGAAATCCCTCCTAAACAGACTCAAAATAAAAAGCAAACACAACATTTCCATTGTTGTCGTTCTGTTCACAGTCAAGGTCACTTTCAGCTTTTGCGCGTGGGTCTAAGACACACATTGCAGCACAAACAGCCTGTACACTGAGTGAAAGCAAGTATTCAGACACTTTTCTTTTTGTTAATTAATATACTTTCAGTGTATAATGTATATCCACTTTAGATTTACATACATAAGGTCATTCGACTTTGTACTTATGAATATGAACAAAAAAGTATGTGTTCATAAGCATAAAGAAAGATATGTTTAAAAAAATTAAATTGAAAGCACTCAGACATAACAAATTACCAACGTAAGTGCTTTGTTTCAAGGCCACAGTTGGCAGTTACAGCTTCAAGACATCTGTGTTAAGAAATAATTACCTTTCTGGAGCATTGTGGTTAAATTTTGGCCCATTCCTCATGGATTCAACTCCCCAAGGTTATGTAGGTCTCTCTGATGGACTCAATTTCAAAATCCTGAATAGATTTTTTTAGTCCTATATCTCTGTGCTTCTTCTTTTTTGATTTTTTCTTTCTTTTTAGCTTTTTTTTTGCAGAGGAGCTTTGCATGATGTGTAGGAATGAAGATGATCGCAGTCTAGTTCATTGTTTATTGTTCTCTGTGTAACTGTTATTACTGCTTTCAGATCATCGTGCAACTTTTTCGAGTAACTGCTGACGATAATCTTTCCCACCTTATCATTAGTCTGAGAGTGCATTGTGAAATCCCGCGTGGCTCACCTGTCTAAACGCAACTTGTTGTGGTTCCACGAACTTATCGAACCAATGTACTGCCAGGGATGTTTAAGTTCTTTGCTACGGCTCTGTAGTTAGTGTTGCTTACTAATGTTGTCCCTGAGTACTTTAGGAAGCTCCTTGCATGCGAACATTTTTTGCAGCTTTTATATCTACAATTGGATTTATTTTTATGTAACCATTACTTTTGGGAGGGACACTGTAGTATGTGGTAAAAACCCCACTTGTAAGTCTTGTTCATTCTTGACCTGTAGACCCTGTCGTTAGGTTTGTTTTTAGCTGACAGTGTGATCTTTTCTTAAGTGATCAGCAATGCCACCCCCACCGAGGAGATGAACGGGGCTGGGAACCTGATGGACTTCCTAGATGAGCCCATTCCTGATGTGGGCACATATGAGGATTTCCACACCATCGACTGGCTCAGGGAGAAATCCAGAGACACCGACCGCCACAGGAAGGTATGAGAGCCACACAAGTTTAACAAGTTTCACAACATCATAAATGGGAATTACAGAAACGTAAGAGCTGTTGAAACTGATAGCGCCCTTTGGATGAGTGGTGAGAAACAGTGGGGTGGACAAAATACCAATAATAATATGTTAATATTAAGGTCCTAATAAGGCTTAAGGTCACTCTTTGCCTCCAGAGCAGGTTTAATCATACCTGAAGTGTTTAATTTAGACACCTGACGATCACACCCATATGTGCTTTTTGAACATCACATCACAGATTTAGTCCCAGATTTTAACCCCTTTGCTGTTATAATAACCTCCACTCTTCTGGGAAGGCTTTCCTCTGGATTTTTGAGCATGGCTGTGGGGCTTTGTGATCATTCAGCCACAAGAGCCCCTTAGTTCCAGTGAAGGAAACTCTTAATGCTACAGCATACAGAGACATCCTACACAATTGTGTGCTTCCAACTTTGTGGTAACAGTTTGGGGAATGCCCACATATGGGTGTGATGGTCAGGTGTCCACAAATGTTTGGCCATATAGTGTAACTTTGACTGAATATAATATTAAATATATCTAATATTGTCCTTAGATTCGAAACAGGAGGAAGGAGTCTGTCTGGGAGTTTGTAAAGAGCCTACTGGATGCCTGGTCAGGATGGGTGGTCATGCTGCTTATCGGACTACTGTCAGGTACACAACTCAGTGGCTGTATGTGGGATTGATCAGCACTGACTGGCTGATGGTCAGAGTGATGATTACCTTCCCTCTGCCCCAGGCACTTTGGCTGGAGTGATAGACCTGGCTGTGGACTGGATGACAGACCTGAAGGAGGGAGTTTGTCTGTCTGCATTCTGGTACAGCCATGAGCAGTGCTGTTGGACATCCAACGAGACTACGTTCGCCGACAGGGACAAATGCCCTCAGTGGCAGAAATGGGCCGAGTTGATGACAGGACACACTGAGGTAGGGGAGGACACAAGCTGACACTCATCTACTGTTTAATAAAATGTTCATAAATACAGTAGTGTCATATAGTCAAGCACTAATAGTTTCAACAGGGCTTCACTGAGATTAATGTCAAATTATTCGTTCATTTAGTAAATGAGGTGCCTCAACCTTACAAACAATACACGCTGCATTAATCATTTTGTTTTTTTTTCTTCAAACCAGATTATTTGCTTTTGTGTAATGCAACCTTTAGGAAAGCTCAGGCTCTGACAATTGTCAGTATGGTGAAACAGAATAGAAAGGGTGTGAAAGGCCCACAAATTGCATTAATTGGGTTTAAATATCTGTTGTGATTTAATGCCAAGTGTCTAACTTCATGAGCAGTTTGGTTTGCACACTGAGTGATTACGCCCTATAGTCTTTTTACAAAAAAATTAAACATTTAAAGAGCCATTACGGCTGCTTAATTGATGTGATTTTCACCTCATATTTTCTAAAATTGCATACTCTAAAGACTCTAAAAACCAGTTTATACCTAAAACTCACCTTTCTGCTTCAGTGGATAATCTCATCTTGATACTACAGACTTGTACCGTACCCTCTAAGAATCATAAAGACTAATCTGTCTGTTTTAAGTTCTCTCCCAGGATTCTAAACATTCACTCTCCTTTCAATACATTTAGTACTGGTTGTTTTTTTTCTCTATCTGACTGTGTAGTGATTTATAATCCCATTATCTTGTGTCATCCAGAAGAGGATGGGTTTCCTTTTCAGTTTGGTTCTTCTCAAGGTTACTTCTTCATGTCTTCTCAGGGATTTTTTTCTTGCCTTTGGTTTACTCATTAGGGATTTAAATCTACTTCCAGATTTCTGTAAAGCTGCGTTGTGTGCTCTTGTTAAAAAAATGTATTTGAATTGATTTCCAGCCATACGTATCATCTCATGGAACCTTAATATCAGCTGATTTTATATTGGTCAGGCTTTATTATATAGTAGTGCAGGGTAAACTTTTTGACTCGAGGGCCACATCAAGTTTTTTAAACCAAGTGAAGGGCCGCGTTCTATATGCGTGACAAATGAAGCCTTTTTTTTTTTTTTTTTACTTATTACAAATTGACACTCAGTCACTACTATACTGTAGGTATACATGGGCATGTAGTTCTATTTTTTAGTTTAGTTTAGTTTTTATATATTTTTTTATTTATTTAAATTTTTTATTTTTTTTATTTTTTTCCAATTATTCATTTCTATAACACCTCAAACACTCAGTTCCCTGCATTACAGTCTGACTGAAACATTTGGCATATTAAGGAACAATTCTCATTTAATATTCATTGTGAGCCATATTTACAATTATCAAATCATCTCAAGTGCAAACAGAGAAAGAAAGCATAATCTTTGCCTTTCCCAGCGGTGGCTATGGCAGTGCTAATGTGAACAATGAGCCTGGCCCCTGGTCAAAGTCTGGTATAATTACTGATGTAGAGATCCTCAGTATAGCTGACAAGTGGCTATTTGTTAAATTTGATCTGTGTCGGGATTTGTTGTGGTTCATGACTGAGAAGGTTTTTTCACACACAGAAGTGGACCCAAATAAAACAAGCATCCTTTGGGCATGCTTTTTAATGATTGGAAACTTTTTTTTCATCCAGTGAGGCATAAAACTGGTCAATTGTTGCTGTGTTGAACCTCTTCTTAAAAGCACTGTCACATTAGATGTTGATGAATTCCAGTTGTGTGTCTGGAGGTGATTTGTTACTGTCCAAAGACAGGGGGCTCAGTCTCAATTTTCGCAAAGTCTGTGAAGCGACGGGAAAACTTGGCATGCAGGTTGATCAAAGTGCTACTGCACGTCTCAGTGTGACATTGTAGTATTGGTGTGTTTACTGTGGCCAGTGTCGGAAAATGAGCGAGAGATCGGCTGCTCATTTGTCTGGAGAACAACGTAAGTCTGGCCTTGAACGCTTGCGTGTACAATTCATGCACAGAAACATCCTTTCCCTGTAGTTTCACATTTAGATCATTCAGATGCCCCAATATGTCCACACTGAATGCAAAGTTGGCCAGGCAGTCTGTGTCTTGTAACTCGGAGAAGTCGTCAGCTTTTCCAACCGTATCAAGGAACAAGTTTACAAGTTTACAACCACCTTGACAACATTTTCTAGTTTCAACACACTTTTATTGATTCCATCACATGAGGTTCCTCTGTTATTTCAAAGTTTTCTTGTATTCCTCTGGCAAAAATCGAAAGCTGAGTGGTGTCTCTGGTGTCAGTACTCTCATCTAGTTCTATAGGAAAACGATTGAAGCCATATGTTTGTTTTTTTTTCTGTTTGGAGATTCAGCTATCACTTCCACATGCCTGGTTATGGTTCGGTGTGATAATCTAATTTTCTCAGATTGCCTTTTAGCACCAGGACAAAGTATATCAGCAGTCTCTACCATACAGTCCTTCACAAACTCCCCGTCTGAAAAAGGCTTGCAATGCTTTGTGATTTTATGTGCCACTACTAGCCTTCGTTACAGTGTCTTGAATAGTTTGTGACAAGTTTTAAAGCTTTGTTTGCCTTTTCTGCTTGCATGAAAAATGACAACTGAGGTTGTAGTCTTTAAAAACAGCAAGACTTTCTTCACATGTCAGACATACTGCCTTCTGTCCGATACGGGTGAAAAAAGTATTTTGCTGTCCATTCTTCGTTAAACACGCAACATTCTGAGTCCACTTTTCTTTTTTTCCCACTGCACTCATTCATGTCAAGGCAGCAGTGAGTTAGATATTACTGAGCCCATATACCAAAATATACTGTACTGTAGGCTACAGCACTAATTGGATTTTGTTTGTATTGCATCAAATTAGTCATTTTGGATCAGAATCCTAACTCAAATGTAATGATATTTTATAAATTTAAAAACTGCCTCGTGGGCCAGATGAAAGTGCCCGGCGGTCTGTAGTTTGCCCACCTCTGTAATAGTGTGTAGTGCCAACTACAGTAAATTAACTGTACAGAAATTCAATGGATGATTGAACTGTGTTTTCTCCTGTGTATGGTGCTTAGGGTGCTGGAGCATATGTGTTAAATTACTTCCTGTACGTGCTATGGGCACTGTTCTTCTCCTTTCTGGCTGTGTCTCTGGTGCGAGTGTTTGCTCCTTACGCTTGTGGATCAGGAATACCAGAGGTAAGTGATTCTGTACAAGAACCAAAACGCAAATGTGCTTTTATGCTAATATCTCAGAAGTGATTTAACAGGGAATTGAATATCTCAGGGTGATGATCTTCCCAGGAGCAATAATACTATGGCAAATGTAAACACTAAAATGATGCAAGAGTAGTTTATTTATTCTGTAGTCAGTAATACAGAACAGAATATACTCAGTAGACCACAGGCTGTGACAATGGAAGGTATTTTCTTCCTCATAAAAAAATCCACATGCGTTTAAAATTTATACATCATTGAATTTGTGTCTTTCGTTTGCTAGATTAAGACAATCCTGAGTGGGTTTATAATCCGAGGTTACCTGGGGAAGTGGACCCTGCTGATTAAGACGGTCACTCTGGTGCTGGCCGTGTCGTCCGGTCTCAGTCTGGGAAAGGAAGGACCGCTGGTGCACGTGGCCTGCTGTTGTGGAAACCTCTTCTGCAGCCTTTTCTCTAAATACAGCAGGAATGAAGGCAAACGTAGAGAGGTGAAAAGCACAGCTGGTTTATGAAGTTACTATGATCGTTTAATAGATGGCAAAGCCATTCTCTTTTGACGTCATGACTGGTAATAACACCACCACTGCATGCCGTGTTTGTGTGATCCGTAGGTTTTATCCGCTGCCGCGGCTGCTGGAGTGTCTGTGGCGTTTGGTGCTCCAATAGGCGGAGTGCTTTTCAGCTTAGAGGAGGTACTCACATTACAGTAAACACTGTCTTCTTAAATTATAGCCAAATATGCATCCCTACCTGTTATTGTGTGGCATAAAAAACTCAATTTATACTTAAGGCTCCTTGAATCAGTTTTTTAAAGAAGTGATGAGGTTTTAAATGGAAAATTTAATTTATATACAATATATTTATATACAATAGTGAAAGTCTTCTATTTTAATTCTTGAGTACACATACAGTATTGGACACAGCTTCCTGTTATGAGCCTTCTCCAATATAAGCCTCCTGTGCCTCTTTCAGGTGAGTTATTACTTCCCTCTTAAGACTCTGTGGCGCTCGTTCTTTGCTGCGCTGGTTGCCGCCTTCACACTGCGCTCTATAAACCCGTTCGGCAACAACCGCCTGGTGCTATTCTATGTGGAATATCACACACCATGGTACATGGCCGAGTTAGTTCCCTTCATCCTGCTTGGGGTATTCGGGGGCCTCTGGGGCACCCTGTTTATCCGGGGGAACATTGCCTGGTGCCGCCGCAGGAAGACCACTCGCCTAGGCAAGTACCCTGTCCTGGAGGTAATAGTGGTGACGGGCATCACAGCCATCTTGGCTTTCCCCAACCCGTACACACGCCGCAGCACCAGCGAGCTCATCTCCGAGTTATTTAATGATTGTGGTGCTCTCGAGTCCTCCCAACTCTGCGACTACATCAATAACCCCAATATGAGCCGTCCAGAGGATGATATACCAGACAGACCAGCCGGGCCAGGCGTCTACAGCGCCCTCTGGCAGTTGGCACTTGCTTTGATCTTTAAGATAGTCATCACCATCTTTACTTTTGGCATGAAGGTAGGTCATTGCTTTTATACAAGTGTGTTAGTCATTACTAATTTTTACTATACATATATTAAGTAAATGGTTTTTTTTTTTAAATAATATTTTCTGTTTTCTTTGCTACTGCTGCTGCTTCGCCCAGATCCCGTCAGGTTTGTTCATCCCCAGTATGGCAGTGGGAGCTATTGCTGGACGGATAGTGGGCATTGCTGTGGAGCAGATGGCCTACCACCACCACGACTGGATAATCTTTAAGAACTGGTGTCGCCCTGGTGCAGACTGCGTCACTCCTGGCCTCTACGCCATGGTGGGGGCCGCAGCGTGTCTCGGTAAGACTGTGTACCATAATCCAGGCTCTGCTTTGCTGAACTAATTTACATTTATGGTTAATTTTGTAGTCTAAGCTGTATTATACTGTTAACAACATGAATGTGGTTGTAGACTTGATCTCTTATAGTCAGAGTCTGTTTGTACCAAGAATCTGGTTCATTTGAGTGTGAAGCAGTTTTTAAACCTAGGTGAGGTCTAAAGCCTGGGTGTGTCCAGGCACTGAATAAGCTCACTGGTATCATTTTAATTTCCACAAAAGCAGGAAAAGGCATTCATTTGATATGTGGAATGAAGAAGACATAAAAAAACAAGTGACTATAGCTTATAATTAATTTTTTTTCATGTACAATAAGAAAGCAGCTTTGACGGAAAGGCTTTACATGACCCATTAATCTGTGCTGAGCAAAAGTCAATTAAACAAATAATACAATATTTTAATAAACAGGAACAATAAAAGGATTTATTTATTGCCTCTCCTTTGAAAAACTATGCACAGCAGAAGTAACATAAAATTGTGTAATGGTGCAATACATGGAATTCATCTATGGGAAAAGAAACCTGTGATAATTACTCAAACAAGTCCTGAAATATCTATTCTGGGAGAAATATTGAACATATTTATGTTTAGTGTGTAGTGCAAAATGCAGACATGATTGTTACATTGCAGTCTAATGACTAATTTTATTTTGCCCTCTTCTCCATCTCCGCCTCCCTCTTACTTCTTCACTCTCTTTCTCCTCCTCTCAGGTGGAGTCACTCGGATGACTGTGTCTCTGGTGGTCATTATGTTCGAGCTGACTGGTGGGTTAGAGTACATTGTGCCGTTAATGGCCGCTGCTGTTACAAGTAAGTGGGTGGCGGATGCGTTCGGTAAAGAGGGAATTTATGAGGCACACATCCGTCTGAACGGTTACCCGTACCTGGACCAGGACGAGTTCACCCACCGCACGCTGGCCACTGATGTGATGCGACCACGCAGGAATGAGCCTCCACTCTCCGTCCTCACACAGGACTCCACCACAGTGGAGGATGTAGAGATGCTCATCAAAGAGACAGACTACAACGGCTTCCCCGTGGTCGTCTCGCGCGAGTCCGAGAGACTCATCGGTTTTGTCCAGCGCAGGGATCTGACCCTGGCTATCAGTAAGCACTGACTTATTTTCACTACGGTTCTGCAGAAAAGCAGAATTTTTATTTACTCTCATTTCTGAAGTATTAGATTCCACTTTATAGCTAGAGCTGGGCAATATTTGAAATTTGTACCAATAGGGCATTTAATTTAATCTACTGAGCTGATGTTCAGCTCTATTAAAACACAGTCTGTCAGCAGCCAATATCAGAAAGACGGGACAGAAATGATTTTGAATCTTCATGAAGTACAATTTTCTCCATGATGCCAGGTTCTAAATATAACATTTATCTAGACAAGGACACAGTTGAGCTCTTTTTATTTAACACAATTTATTTGGCCACTTTTCCATTTATTTGGCCACTTTTCTAAAAAAACAAATTGGTTTTTTTTTAAAATATATTTTGTATTTTTTCTGTCTCGTTATCTAACTTGTACTATCTTCTCTGTCCATGTAAATTTAGAGACTGCACGTCAGAAGCAGGATGGCGTGGTGAGTAACTCAGTAGTGTACTTCACTGAGGATGCACCCCAGCTGCCAGCCTCAAACCCTCAGCCCCTGAAGCTTAGGCGCATCCTCAACCTCAGTCCCTTTACCGTCACTGACCACACACCTATGGAGACTGTGGTGGACATCTTTCGCAAGCTCGGCCTTCGCCAGTGCCTTGTCACTCGCAGTGGGTAAGAGCTTCTAATGAACACACATCAGTGTGAAAAGGAAAAATACACAACCCTAGACCATGAATAATTATTTGTCTCCAGTGCTGCTAGTCAGTATGACATGCCTTTGTATACAAATCCTAATAAATTAGGTCGCACATGAGTCCCGTGTATGTAAGTGGCAATGTTCACCAACTTTTGTGTATCTGGAGGATTGAAAGCTAATATCCACTAGAGGGCATGTCAGAACTGAAATGTCACTGTGTGGCAACTTTGTGGTATGTTGATCTGTCAAATGGCAAATAATTTGACAAATGTATTTACGGCGATAGAGTGGCATGAAGTTACATTTACATGTACATTTACATTTGTGGCATTTATCAGATGCCCTTGTCTAGAGAGAGTTACAGAAGTGCTTTATAGTCTCTATCAAAAACACATCCTCATGCTAGTTCATTAGTTTAGTGACTAAGAGTACCATTAGTCTAAAAACCCTGTTGGGGAGGTTAGTACATTAGTACGTTATGTAGTACATTATGTAAAAACATAAGAGAAGGATCTTTTAAAAACAATTAACGAATGGAAAAAACACAAGCTCAGCAAATTCCTCACTAAAACCTTCTACAATGGTAGTGGTGTTGCCATGGTTTTCTTTTCTGATTTGCTCAGTACTAAAATATATAACACTTTTGATTAAATCGATGATGTTTTTTAAATGTAATATATTGGCCTTTACATAAAGCTACCTTTTCAAATGGGTGAGACATTTTTAAAGGATCACTGCTGTAAGTAAGGAATAAACCATGGTGCTTTGTGTTGCTATAGCAGAATGATCAACAATGAGGTGGTGTGACGTGGCCCAATGTAGAATGGAGTCACTGTTTCTGTTACACTGTTACATCTTGTGTAAACTCTAGAGACTGTCAGCTTGGCCCAATCTGGCCAGCTCAAACCAATTCTCATCTGACCTCTCTCATCAACAAGGTGTTTCCACTTGCAAAACTGCTGCTCACTGGATGCTTTTTGTTGTTCACACCATTCTGTGTAAACTCTAGAGACTGTTGTGTGTGAAATTTCCAGGAGATCAGCAGTTTCTGAAATACTCAAACCAGCCCATCTGATACCAACTGTGCCACGATCAAAGTCAGAGAGATGACACTGTTTCTTCATTCTGATGTTTGATGTGAACATTAACTGAAGCTCTTGACCTGTATCTGCATGATCTTTTGCATTGTGCTGCTGCCACATGATTGGCTGATTAGATACCTGCATGAATGTGCAGTAGAACAAGTGTACCTAGTAAAGTGGATGGCGAGTGTGTAATCCATGTTGTAATTTGGTTTTTCTGACTTCATATTATGACATCATATTTCTCTGCTCTTTAGACGGTTACTCGGGATCATCACTAAGAAAGATGTGCTACGACACATGGCCCAAATGATGAACCAGGACCCTGAGTCAATTATGTTCAACTAAAAGCCCTTCTCCATCTCTGACCTTTCACCTTGTCAGGCCAGTGACCTCATGAACCTTACGGACTGTAAATAGTGCAACACTACTGTAACTGCAAGTATTTGCTTGTGTAGAAGTGTAATACCAAACCCTTATGTGTTTTGTTGCCAAAAAAGATCAGAATCTGAAACGAAGACCTTGGATGATGTGCATGGCAACGTTTAGAGGCAATCAGGTACCATGAGATACAGTCACATATTCTCTCTTTATAGTATTCGATGCTTGTTGTATGAAACCCAGTCTGTTGTAAATGACAGTGGGCCTTGTGTAAAATACTCAAAGATAAGATCATATGATGTCAGAAGACAGTAATATGCTTCCAGCTGCCCTGATTAGGATTCTTTGTTATTAAAAGGTCAGTGGACTTGTAACAATCTTTACATAGCCTCACAAAGTTGCTGTGCATCAGGTGCAAAAAAAAAAGGTCAAGTATTTTAAGTTACTGTAACTTGTGTTGATCTTACTGCTGCTGCCATGTTCATTTTTTATTAACATAAATCATTAGACTTTGCTATTATAAAATATTCCCTATTATAAGGGACGTAACAAACTGAAACAAAACTGGGACGGATCCATAAAAGATCCAAAAAAGTAGTTTTACTCTGTTACACTCACAAAACAAATCAATCCACATTGAAGGTACTTTATTTTATGCAGACTTTAACTACAAGATTAAACATAAGATGCTGATTATATTATATTATATTATATGATTAGCTCTTAAATTTTAGGGATTAGGGTAAGTGTCTGCATTTTTGCACCACGGAACAGTAGCTTGTTAGGAATGGTGATGTGGCAACAGATCGGCCTTAAATATCAGGATTATGGTAGTACTACATTTTGCTCATATTTGTTAATTTAATGTGAATATTTATTTAGATTTGATATAAAAAGTCAGATGTTGTGTTACATTTTTTGTGACTGTGGTATGTTTGTATATTTTTATTTGCACTTTCTGCATTTGCTTAGTACTAAAATACAAAATGGCAGAGTTGTATTAAATGGTACGAGCCTAATTGTTTTAATTGCCAACTATATGCAAAACCTCTAATGAATTAATAATTTAAAAAAAGGGAAAGGGAATCTGCTCAATTTCCGCTTATGATTATTAAATCATTTAATCAACTTCTGGACATCTTTCTTGAAGACTGTTTTCCTCACCTGTTTCCAAATATTCCTATATATTTGAGTAACCCACTTTTATTAGCTAAAATGCACATTGGGTAAATGTACATATACTATATGTACATATAACTTCTTTATATCTTTATCTCTTCTTATACGTGATGGCATGCATGACATTTAACACCTGTATCTATACTGACTGTGCATGTCCCATCATACAGCTGGCCAAATTTTAGTTTTAAGACACTGCTGCACTGTTGCTGTTGTCCCAACTGCATCTGGGCTAGTTAGATAGGCGTGGAGAAGATGGTGGGCAGCGAGCCGACAGGTGGGGGGTTGTACTTCTCCACTCGCATGAGCCGGCGCAGAATATCATCCTGGTCCCTGGGCCAGCTGTACAGATATGTGTTCTGCAGCCAAAAGGGAACGTGGCTCTGAGGACCATAAGCGAAATAAGAGATGGAAAAATAGGGTGTTTACTATTATATGATTATAATATATAGTATATAACATCTCAAACTTTTTGAAAATACATGCAAAAGGAAAACATATTTCAGTAGTTTTCAGAACAATATAAAGTAGAAAATGTCAGAATTTCACTATGTGAAGGGTTTTCCCACACGTATTCAAGTAAAATGCAGTGAAATACTACCCTTTGCATATCCCAGCATTGGACTACCAATTGGACAGTTGTGAGTTCAGATCCCAGCACTGCCAAGCTGCCACCTCTGGGCCCTTGAGCAAGGCCCTTAACCCTCAACTGCTCATTTGTATAAAATGAGATAAATGTGAGTCACTCTAGATAAGGGCATCTGCCAAATGCCATAAATGTGTCAGTGCTACTTTTCTGGTTATTCATTTGCTATATGCTTATGTCCCTTCATTCACTCAAAGCATACAACTCTGCTGTTGAGCCTTTTTCAATGTACCAGCCATTTCTCTTTGGCAGACCATGGATTTGAACTCAGAACCTTCTAGTCACTAGCAGTGAAGCTTCACAACTAAGCTAAACATTTACCTTTTTAGCCCCAGGAAAAAGCACAGGAACAACCCTGAAGTTTCTGCAGCCATTCTGAATGAATTCACTCTGAAGCTGAATAGCAAACAAAACACAAGAAGTACGTTTACAGGAATGAATCGATCTTCTAAATATTAAGAGGAAGAAGATATTAACTCTATTCAGTAGCAAAAGTAAACATGTAATTCATGTGTGTGAAGCTATAAAGACAAAAATCATGAGTCACTGCACACCTGCTTGTGGATGTAAACAGTGTTTGAG
Source organism: Pangasius sanitwongsei (assembly GCA_037576675.1). NCBI lineage: Eukaryota > Metazoa > Chordata > Actinopteri > Siluriformes > Pangasiidae > Pangasius > Pangasius sanitwongsei. Next base: position 6,642,041 of record CM075013.1, on the reverse strand, counting down.
GTCCTCTCATCACAGTCCATGCCTACACCAGCACCTTTTACTGTCTCAAAATACTTCAGACTAATGACCATGATAATCATGTAATCTTTCTGCAGAAAGACAAACAGGGCAATGAAGTAAGCAAGATGTAGTAATGGTTGCTTCTGACACAAATCTGCCAAGAATTACCAAGTATTTTGAGTCACTGTAACTTATATCGATCTAATGGCTTCTATCATACGCATTGCTACATTTTACTAATACAAATTATACCACAGAGCTGTTGAAATCATGATTCTGAGTCGTCAGAAGGTGTTGATTCGTGTTCTGTAACAGCAGCTCTGAAAGTACTTCTGGCTGCAAGGTTTATATTAATGCTCTTGTTCTGATAAAATATTGTTTCTAGAGTAAATGGCTTAAAAATGTGTAATCATTTTTAGTATGGTGATTGTGTTTTAAGATGATGTGGTGCAGCTTCCTGTGACTAAACAACTATTTTAAATTCATGGATGGTGTCTCCATTGTCAGCTCTTTGTAACAGTCAGAGGTAAAGTTGTAACATGGTAAAGACGTCAGAATGGGAAAGACGTCAGAATGGTAAAGACGTCAGAATGGGAAAGACGTCAGAATGGGAAAGACTTTAGAATGGGAAAGACGTCAGAATGGGAAAGACTTCAGAATGGGAAAGACGTCAGAATGGAGTGCTTGTTGTGATATGCTTCTTCTTCATCATGCGAATCTGAATTTTTCTTTGCCTTATTAACTTCAAGAGAGAGAAAATAGACAGGCTGGTGAGTGAACGACACAAGAATAACACAAGTTAGAACAGGAACTATCTTGTTTTGTGCATGTTCCACAACATTAAATGTAACCGTAAATGGATAAAAAGTAAGGCTCTATGTAACATTGACTGTCCTTTGATTTCACGTAAGATTTTCATAAGATATTAAATGATAGGCACTCCATTTATAAGGATATCAGTAAAAAAATGAAGGAAAAAAAAGACCTTTACAGGCATTACCTCATTGAGATATCTTTCCATGCAATCAATCTTACTGATGCTGTAGAGCTGCTGTTCAAAGACATCAATCTGGAGACATACAGATGGGCATAATTCATCACTTCAGGATGCTTTCACAGAAAAAACACTACAAAAGCAGATTAATATCCTCTTACGTGCGTGTCAAAGCCGTTGTTCCTCAACAAGGCCACAAACTTGATGACCTCTTTAAGATGTTCTTCGCTGTCCACCTCATATGTAACAAACACTTTTCCTTTAATTGCAAGAGAGAAGAGAGCAAGAGAAGTAGACTAGTACATCCATGGCATATTTCCATTCACATGTAGTCATATGGCATGACTTATAAAATGTGCAAACAACTGAAGATGCAACAGTACAAAGTATCTGAGGATGTATTAGGATTAGAGTCTAATGCTGCTTTGTACAATTGATAGTCTAGTCTGTAAGCAAGTGCGTAACAATAAATCAAAGAGCAGAGGAAAAAAAAGAAGTCGTGATTTTTGGATAGATATTGTCTGAAGTGCAGAGAATGGAGATGCAGCCTGGACTGGAGCAGGAAGCTGATTCCACCACCAAGGAACCAGAAGATTAAGGCAGCATGGTCTCATCTTAAAGCCATGACTAAATATCACAGAAGAAAAGGGCAGGCACTCTGAAGACCAGAATTGGCATTTGGGAGTGTGGTTCCAAACCAAGGTGTGTTGAAAATGTATTTCAGAGCACTTTGAGGCCTTGAATGCAAAGACAAGTTTTGAAACCGATTCCTGCTGTAACATGGAGTCAGTGGAGTGACCGCAGTAGTGACGTTAGAAAATGAGAGAACTTTGGGAGGTTATGATTCAGGCAAGCAGGAGCATTCTGAATGCTCTGTAGAGGAAATGTACCACATGAAAGGAGTCTGGAAATGATTCAAGCTTGTAAGAGAATTTGAGCAGTCTATAGTCAGGGAAGCTGGTACTCTGATGTTACTAGGGCTGCACAATCAATCACATTTAATTATATCACATTGTTGAGCATAGCTATAGATAACTAACTGGCTTATGTTGGATATCGGGTTTTCCTGACTTTGGTGTGTTAAATGATGAACTGTCCATGAAGTGGTGAAGACTGTGGAATATTCACTTTTTAGTTAGCATTTAAGTTATTTAATGTAAGTAGCAGTCTCATTTTTATTGAGAAATTCATCTAGGTTAGATAGGCTTATACTGTGACAGAAAAGGCTGCTTTACGACAAAGTGTTGAGCTTCGCCCTGATGTGACAAGGAATTACTACCCCGGATTTAACTATGTTTATATATCTACACAATATATAAACAGCTATAAAAGCAGCCATAAACATTTGTTCTCTCACAAACCTCTCTTTTTTTCTCTATCTTGAAGTTAGTAAAACAAATAACTCACTTCTTCATGTTACTGAGAACCCCTGTAAGAAAACCTAAAGGAACAGCTTTACATGTGACTGTTACAAAGTGCTGACTCTAAAGACTCCTTAGAAGGAAAGGAAAAAAAGAAAAGAATTATACACTTATATAAATTTTAAAACGATAACGTATTAGAATGAGTGAATTAAATATAAACATGTGATTTTAATTACAGCCAGAACTACTGTTAGAGCTGCTGTTATGTAAACCTTCTGACCAATCAGATTTGAGAATTCAAAAGTGCTGTGATACAAAGTGAAATAAAGGATTTTGGGCAGTTCCGTTTTGCTGACCTTTACTTTTACAAGGAATGTGAGAGGCAGTTCAATATTCAGAACAAAAGTAGAATACCAATAGCTGAAACCCGAGGAACTCCTGTAGTGATGTGATGCTGTAGATATGATCAAAACCAGGGCACAGCATAACCACCGAAGACCAAAAATCAACTCACATTCAGTTAATCTCTGTTCTTGGCATGGGTTCCCCAAAGCTTTACAGAGGACGCATCAGAGAGGAAGTGCGATCAAAATTATTTAACACTAAGCTTTGTGTTGTAGTGCATTGTGCACACTGGCCAGGAATTAATGTCTCATAAATGTCTGCTAGACAATGGACTTTTAAGAGCACTCACTCTGTTCCTGAGAAAGCTGTGTGCTGCAGGGACTTTTCTGGCCAGGTCTGCAAGAAACAGCACCACTGTGGAGAGGAAACCCCAATCAGCCACAACCACAAGTGTTTCACTCACTATTTCATTACACTTTGTTCATAAAGATATGTGGAAAATCTAGACTGATCATATAGAAAATGAAAAAAAGGTTTTTAATGTTGGGATTTGCATGCCTTCATTTCTTCAATGAAATGTCCAAGCAAAATTCAGACAAACTGGAATAGATAGAGAACTTACCAAATACCACATAATAAGTTCTTACAGTTTATTTGATATATCCCTTTTCAAAGGTGATTCAGCTACTCACTTTTTAGTGCTACCTGGATTTGTGTGTCCTAATAGCTCAGGATCTGTAGGATATAAGAAGAGTCAAGGCACAATACTTAACTTGCAGTGAAATATTAATATTTGTTAAACATTATCCACATTTACACTTGATGGAAGTCCAGGGGTTTTCAACAGGCTGTATTCAAATACCTTTGAATCTGTGGGGCAGCTGATATCCAGGCCTGGGGATGAGATAATCCTGTGGGTCTACTTGGCGTGGAGCTGGACCATAATGGAGGCCAGGGAATGGCATCAACTGGTTGGTGTGTACGGAAGATCCAGCTGCAAGAAAAGAGTGCAGAGAGCCAGGCTGTTCTAGACTGTTAAGGCTGAGGCTGTGTTTACCCGGATGGGAGTGATGCCAACTGGGAAAAATGCAGCCAGCCCCCAGGTAAGTCTGGTACTCAGTAGAGGGCAAGTACGAAGGTAGACTGCTCGTTTGACCTCCTCCAGGACTTCTGCAATGGTAGGTGGGGTAGTGACAGCCATGATGAACCTCCAGATCTCTTCTGTCACTATCAACTTGGTTGGGGTACAGCACCTGTTGGCAGGGTCTGGTTAATTGATCATGCTGGATCAATTTTACAAAGGACTGGGTAAGACTGGGCTTCATAGGGTTGTGTTGGTGGCTAAAAGTCTGTCCTTCTACCACCTTGCTTAGGGCAACGGAGTGATTGAGAGAGGTCTTTGGGACCAGGAGAAGCCCAGATTGGAATTCCTCACTCCATGTCTCATCGTTTTCCTCAGGACAGTTAAGTGATTTGTGATGTTGACCCTGATGAGCCATGTGGCTGTGGGAGCTGCAAAGAAACCCAATATATTAAAAAAAGCATTCTTTTATGCTGATCAAGTTGCAAATTTCTTTGTTAAAATAATCAAGTTAAAATTTCTGATTTTAAAGTAATCCAATTTGGGTGAATTTGGAACCTCAGCCACGGGTCCAACATGGACTATACCAGCATGGGTTATATTAACTGAGTGAGGGTGGGTTAGGATGTTGACTCAGCATGCTTTTTTTTTTTTTTAAATATGTTTATATAACTACGACATTGCTGGGCTGTTATGGTTACAGTGTGCACATCGCACGAGCAGATTTCTTTATATGAAGCTTCAGACAGTAATTTTTCTCTACAAAAACATCTAATGTTTAATAAACATCTAAAGGCTCTTGAGTGGTGCAAAATAAGGTCATTGGGAGTTCGAGATTTTGAATCCTGACGATGCCACAGCATTCTGTAATTGGAATTGGGTGGTAATTGGCAGGTGACCAAATTGTGGAGAAAAAGGGGGGAAAAACACCTAGTGTGAAAGCACATCTAGTTTGACAGCAGTCTAACTTGACTAAAACATTATAATTCAATATCATTTTCATGTACGTTTTTAAATTTTGAGCTATGAATATCAAACACAGGATTAAAATTAATTTGACCCCAGTGCTAGGCGTTAATCTGAAATAATGTTACAGAGATAAAATGAGGTAATTTTACTAGCTAGAGGTAATGTTAATAGTAATGTCGCAGCTCAAAGTGAGGTTTACTGTAAATATAATTAAGTAAGAATTTGATCTAATCTTGGAAATATTCTTACAAAAATGACTAATTTGTGTTGTTTATGTCAGAAGGCTAACACTGGTTATTAAGACAAACTACATGTCAAAAATGTTTTTGCCTACATAATGTCTAGAGAAATATAATTTCGAATGCTTTAACCAAGTTATAACTATTATATATATAAATGAGAACCAGTGTGACAGGCAACAGTGGAAAATTCCAAGTAATCCTGATGCAGCGTACTCATTCCCTTTGAGGTCTACATGCTGGGTTTAACATTATCAACCCAATTTGGATCATGTCAACCAAACTACCTTATTCAACAAGCTAAGCACAGCAACTGAGTTGTAAAGATAACCCAGAATTTTTAAGAGTGTAGAAACCCCAGATGTCTCCTATGTTGGCTTCAAAAAAGCAGGGCCTGTGGCTGTGATGCATTTTGCCCAGTTGAGTGCCACTTTAAAACCCATAACATTCTGCCTCGGCCAAGCATGAAACCTGTGAACAGATCCACTTAGGCCCCATACTTTTTACCAGTTTTTACCAGACATGAATATATTGGTTGGGATCATTCTCACTGCAATAACCCCTAAAAGGTGCAAAGACACCTTTTATCAAATAAGAAGACAAGCTTATACAGTAACAAATCCTGAGAGTGTTTATGATACCAGTTTCAATGTGATAAAGATTAACTAAAGAATCATATAGGAAGCTAACCACCACATACCTTACTCATTACTCATAACAGGAAAAATAATGCTTTAGCATGCTTGTAACATTTGCCGTGAATGAGGTAAAAAAAAAGAAAAAGTGCCGAGATCGACATTTGTTGTGTTTCTGTTCTTATGCCTTCACGGATAGGAACTAGTGCAGAGAAAGCCTGAGCTCACACTTGAAACCTGTAAAAAAAAACAAAGTTTTGTGGTGCGAGAAAGAGGCCAGCATATGTGTGCCATAGGTGAAAAACTAGGCCTTTGCATACAGTACACCCAGGCACAAGCCTTTACATGCTAGTAATTATTTAGGGCTGCAAAAAGCTCTCTTATAGTGTGTTCATTTTTTTTGCAGACATTGCAAGTACAAAAAAAAAAACCCCACAACTGAGCCTTATCTATGCAAATATGTATCTACCTCCATCATCACACATCTGTGAAACACTTTTTAAAAACCTCCTTAAAATAGACAACAAAATCTGTCAGTTTTACAATGTGCTATAATTTATGATTACTCAATGGGCCTGCTGGATTTGATAGAAGAAAAACAGACTAAATTTGATCTTAATAATCTTAATAATCTTGACAGTTCCGGTGGTTGACTGAAAGTAACTAGTAAGTCTTCGTGTTTTGCTTGACTATAAGTAAACTGATAAAGATAAATGTAAATATTGTATAATTATAAATGAACTAAATTAACATAAAAGTGCATTATATGAATGATAAATTACACTTGTAACTGGTGATAGCCTTGTTGAAAGTAAACATGTCTGAAATCTATAGACTTTTATGGATGACCCTTGTTGAAATGTGCAGATTAACCCAAAAAAGCAATCAACAATAAAAATAAATAAAATGAATAAATCACAAACTCACTTGAGGATGGGTGAATGGTCAGCGCGCCAGTCAGAGCACCTGTGTATCTATTTTGTGTAAATTAAATGTTTAGTGAAATTAATGTACCACCAGTGGAAGTATCAGAAAACAGATCATTTGGGCTTTATAAAGGCTGACCTATAGACCCACTGTGGGTGGGGCTTTACAGAGGCTGTCATGGAAACCATGGTATGTACAACCGTATTGAGTAGTGTGTGAAACAGGTAACTGTGGTAACTGTGGTATCTTATGATAGAGCACCATTTTGACGTACGATTAACTGCAGAATTACCAATGCAGCACAGTAAAGTCACCACAGTTTCTGCTTTTCACTGTTTACACATACACATACTGTATGTCTTATGTATTATCATATGCTTTAATGTTATGCACTTCATTTATGACAAGAAGTTATGACTTTTGTTCATGAATTTTGTATTTATCTATATAACTACTTTATTTTATTACTTTATAACTTTTTGTTCATTAGAGTTTGTGCACTCTGATATATCCTACACAATATAATAACCCTGAAAAGCTACATATTTTGATCACAAACTTTGCATTTTAATAGTTTCTTCAAAATAAAAATGGACTTTGTACCTTTGTGTACTTAAGAAAAAGTGTCTAATGTCTAATATTCCCAATTCGTTACATGTATTAGATTACCTATTAAATACTCTAAATGTATTTATTTGTTGTATGTTCACGTTTACTTAATTTCGATTTTTTTTATTTGAATACCCCAAGTTCCTATTAATCACCTGGTCAGCTTGTAACCATAGTAATAAGAGACAAATGGTGAGAGATGGTAGAATCATCATGTATTGTCCATCCAGTACTGACTTTGGACTGATTCTAAAGAAATGTAATACAATTAAAAACAGAGACACACAAATAAACTGCACAAAATGCTGCACAAATAAACCCACATTTTATTGAATTTATAATAAATCGAATGAAACATTAATTAAAGCATACTTTCATGACTAAATACAGAGTCAGAAATTTCCACCAGAATTCTAAATTGTATAAATCCCTAGGTGTGTGGCACTGAAGGGACGCTTACTTTAGCTTATTCTTAATTTGCTACCACCTGTAAAATGTAAATGAATGTCCTATTTTTGAATACTGGTCTGCATTTCCCTGGAAAGATTAAATGACAAATATGCAAATTTTATCACTGATGCCAAGCTTAGCATGCAATGAAACACTTTGCAAGTCAATATGAGTCCAGATGTCACATAATGTGGGAATTGCCCAGTATTACCTTATAGTATTAATGTAGTACTTTACAGTGTTAATGCTTCAACCACCTGTTCTTGCATTGCTAGAAAACAATTTACATAATAATACAGTATTGAAACCATACTGATTCCTTAATGGAATCTTAACTATGAAAAGCTGGCATATACCGTATCATTAATTATCACAATATGAAAATGCACCTCTATTAGTATGTAATAACAGCATTGTTTTTTTTTTTTTGCTTTAAATTGTTTGTTACTGTAGCCACACTGCTGTTCATGAAGCCACCTCTTCTTTTTGCCCTGTAAGTCTCCTGAAAAATTTCTGCATGATACCACTGAATGCAGGAGTGGAAAAGTAGTAAACCAGAGGATTTAGCATACTATTGAAATAGGTGAAGCAGAGAGAAAAATAAAATGCGACATTTGCCTCACTGAAGTGTGAACACTCATGGTACCAGACCTTCAGGACCAAAATAGCGAGCCGTGAGGCAGTGCTTGGGAAGAAGCTGATGAGGAAGACCATGGCGACGAGGAAAATGAACTGGACAGCTCTCTTGACCTTGCCTGTGTTGTCCATTGTCTTGGTTTTTAGCTGCCATGTAATGCAGGCTGTGCAGAAGATGATGATGCCACCTGGCATGCAGAACTGGATCAAATAGAAAGTGTTGTGCCAGATTGAAGATAGACTTTTGTCAAAGCATATGTTGAAACTCTCACACTGGGTGTGGTTGCCGAGGTTGAAAAAATGTTGCGAGCCCAGCAACTGAGTTGTCATAAGTAAAACCATTGCCCATAGGCCTGCAGAGACCCACATGGCGTATCTCAGGTTCATTCGATTTAGGCGGTGTAGCGGGTGCACAATTTTCAGGTAGCGGTCCACAGCCACGGCTGTGAGGAAGAAAATGCTGCCAGCCCTGCTGGCTGCCACAGCAAAGAGCATGATGCGGCAGAAGGCATCTCCGAAGATCCAGTTCAGGCCCCTGATGTAATAGTCGGCTCTGAATGGCATGAAGAAGAGCACCATTGAGTCAGCCACAGCCAGGTGTGCCAGGTAGATGGAGTTTGGCTTCCAGCTTTCCTCATGGAAGAAAAACATGCAGAGGGCCACAACGTTCCCCGTGAGGCCAAAAATGAACTCCATGATAAGTATAGGGGGTAGGAATTTGATTAAAATAGGGGACTCAAAAACACAACAAACTGAGGAGTTCATATTGGCAGTACCGATGCAAAATGGACTTAGGAACTATTTACAGTGCTGTTTTATACTACATAACAGGCAAATAAGTAGATGCCATAGGCAAATACATAGGTGAAGAAAATATCTAACTACTGGCCACCCACCACCTCTATTATGATTTACAAATGACAAAGACACAGTGCACCGTGGCATGCAACATGCATGAAAGTGCCATTAGCGAAACAGAATAAACAGTGAGTGTGGTTTGCATTTGTTCTCAATTGATAAAAACTTTTTTTATCAAACTCCAGCTGTGGTTTTGAATTCAGTCTTATATTAAAAATATGTTCATGTGTCCTATTCACTTGTTAAATCCCAACTGAAAAAAGAAAAAAAGAAAAAAATATACATAATCTGGTTATGGTAAATTGAAATAAATGCTACACATCAAAACATGTGCTAAGCATATGCTCCAAATAATAATGGCATATGGCCCATATAATAACCCATGATCAGTGATTTTTACTTACTTCTGTTGCGCCCACATCCTTGGTACTTGTCACTTATGATCATAGCAAACTTTAAAATATAGGTTTTAAGCTCACTTACCAGTTACCAGTTATCAGTGATCGCTCTGCCAAGACACTGACCAAAAGAAGGGGAGCACACCCCAAAGGAGATGTAGGAAATGCAGAGGAAAACACTCAGGTGTGCAAAACAGCCTAAGAGCAGGAGCACACCATACACCTCTGCCCAGCATACTGCTTGCCAATGTACAGTCCATTGGAAACAAGCTGGATGACATAAGGGCAAGAGTTTGTTTCCAACGAGACGTAAGTAACTGCACAATCCTTTGTTTCACTGAAATGTGGCTTACCCTTGTGTACTATCAAGTATGCTGAACTCATCCTGACCAGAGACTTTAACAGGGCTAACTTTAAACAGGTCATGCCAAACCTCCACCAACATATCTCGTGCTCTACCAGGGGGGAAAAGGCACTGGACATTTGGTAAATCTGCCCATGTTGTCATTTTTATCATACTGGAATATAAACAAAGGATGTTGCACGAAGCCCTGCTATTGTGAGGGGTCAGACGGGCCCTAGTGGAGAGAGTGCAGAACTGCAGTGCTGAGGACTGCAAAGCCCTGCAGGTGGTGAGGTCACCAGGTCATCACTGCCCAGCTTGCAGGACATCTACACCAGGCGGTGCAGGACCAGAGCAGTTAAGATCTTCAAGGTTCCCACACACCCAACAATGGAGAACGACTATGGTCTGGAAAGCATCTCCACAACCACGTGGCCAGGACTGAGAGGCTAAGGAGGAGCTTCTTCCCCAAAACCATTAGAACACTGAACTCCTGAGCACTACTCCATCTCCTAACACTAATGCGCGCACACGCACACACGCACGCACACACACACACACACACACACAGCACCAGGACATTGCTCATATATTTGCACATGCAAATCAGTGTGTATATATGCATACTTATTTAATTAATTACATGCATACCTTTTCATATGTGTATTTTTTGTATGTAAATTTTGTGTGTAATCTTGCACTATCCCTTACCTTGTACCCATTGTATATCGCTGTACAGTCTATTTTTTGTTTGTAGCGCAGTCTTGCCGCATCTTATTTCAATGCACCTTTGTACAACCTGGAACTGAAATGGAATTAACTGAGATAATATGTCATGAATCTATACAAAATAAAGCATAATATTGAAGTGATTGATAAAACAATATGTTGGCACAATTACTACAAATAAAAAACACAGGAATTTTCTAAGTCTTAACCCCTGTTGCTGTGAAGCCCCTACATTAGTTCTCATGCAGGTAACTGCCATCAGAAGTCACAAAATTAGCTGAATGGGGTATACCTGTATGAAATTAAAAGGTCACATGAGCTTAATATAAATACACCTGTTTTTGAAAGGCCCCAGAGTTTGTGTAACTTTGAAGACCTCTCCCATGTTGGAGTATGTAGATTAAGAGCCCAGGAGTAAAAGAGAATATTCAGATTCCAGACCCATACCTTAATCTGTTACAAGTATTCAGCAAAGCCAAGGCCTCTGACTTGTCTCCTTATCAACAGCGCTCTCACCGCTGCAGCCTGGGTTTGATTCCCGGCCAGGGAACCAACCCCAGCCTCTGGGGTTGCGTGCAACAGTGCGCTCTCAGTGCTGGTCTCAAGCCCGGATAAAAACTGGGGAGGTTTGCATCAGGAAGGGCATCTGGCATAAAAACTGTGCCAAATGAAATACGCGGACTGATGATCCGCTGTGGCGACCCCTAACAGGAGCAGCCAAAAGAGCAACAACAGTGTTTTGTCTTAAAGAGGATAGTCATGTGATGTGGACATTTTGAAAAAGATTAATCATGATAACTTACTGAAGTAACAAATATGATGTGATCATTGGTGTATTTCTCACTTACATTAGCACCTTTTTAAGATGTGAACTTCTTTTATTTGGAGTTTAAACAGAACAGTTTTTAAATTCACACCTAATCAACGTTGTGACTAAAGCTGTTTAACTTCAAAAGCCATCCTGGGGTTCAGAAGGCATTGACAAAAAAGCATGTTGGGTCATGTTTTAAAGCATTATAGTGTATATATGCCCTCTGGAGTTTTATTGTGAATCTTTTTTTAGTATTTATTATTACTGATCTTCAATATGGGTCATGTTCTTTCATGCAGCTCAGTGATCACACTGGAGGAAGCTCTGAGAATCGCATCAACTATACAGCAAGGAGCCATGGCAGACCTGGAACATTAACTCTGATTAAAATACTACATTTTGTGTGCTTATTTTGCCCAAATGTTAAACCTTGGACTATTTTCTAGATCTTCCTGTTTACATTCATATTTTTGATAATGTTCTTATGAAAGATCAGAAAGGCTGTGTGTTTTAAAATAAAGAACTTTATAAAACATGTGAATCTGTTGCTTCTGTTGTGAAGAGCTCCCTAGTGAATACTGAGATCTACTTTCAGGTGGAATCCTATTTAGAGATAATATTTGTTTGATATTAGACTGATTTCTAAGGAAGGGAAAATGAAGAGAGCAGTCAAGTCATGTCCAGGCATGAGTACCTAAATGAAGAACCCAAACCTCTATTGTATTAAAACAACATTAAGATGAATCAAACTATAGAAAAATTATTGATTGGGTTTTCATGTAGCTTTATCTTTGATGAAATTGTCAAACAGTTGATTCTGCAGTTTATATTAAAATTTCTAGTTGCAAAAATAACAAAATAAATCTCTAAAATACACCTGGTGAGATTTTACTTGCCCCAGTGACTACTACACACTCTTTATCTTTTTTTTTCATCTCGTTCCAAGTTAAAAACAAACAAACAAACAAACAAACAAACAAACAAACAGGTACCTAATGAACTGCATAGATGAAAATCATAGAGCAGGGCCTGATGTATGAAGAAACAGAAAATACATATTAAATCAAATAAAAGACATTTTTAAAACAATTAACAATAAATATTTATAATTCAGATAATGTCGGAAAGCATTACATGAAATATACCTTATACATCTTTCCCAAAATGGAATTTTGATTACTTAATGTTTTTGCATATCTATTCAAAAGCAAAAGATACCCATATATCTTATATCTATAAATCTTAGGATTTACGTTAAATCCTTTTCAATCACGTTGCTCTTTAACACTTTTTAAGCCTAATTTTTTAATACAATATTTGGGTTTATATTTGGAGACATATATTTGTTTATTTATTCTATAATTTGCATAAATTATACTTTCATAATCCAGTTGTAAAGTCATCATTTATTTTTATTTAATTAATTTATTATTCATTGACTTGATCCATTTTTTCCTGATGGGACATCATCATGCACAAGTCTTTATTGTTCTCTGATGCACGATTGTGGTCACATGACTGCCCCGCCCACTACACGTATCCTATTAAAAACATTCCGCATTTCAAATTCACTGTCATTGCAGAGGGTGTGTGATTATCCAGTGTGGTGGGCTTGGTGCTTTTGGGGAAACACACTGTGAGGAAAGGTAGTGTGTTGATTTCTGTACACTTATTTAGTCTTGATATCAATGCAGAAGGGAGGATTTTATATGTTAAATTAGACTCTTTTTTTTTCCATTACAGATGCCCAGGATGAGACAAGTTCGCCAGAGGTTGAATTTCAGTGCTGGTGAAGAGGACAGCAGCTGCAGGGGTATTGAAGAGGAGCTGAGATTTTTGCCACACCACACAACGTGTAAAGAGTTTCTCAGAAGCAGTCCTGAATGTAAAGAATATGAAAGGAACCTAAATGAAGACTTTCTGAGATCCATTAAATCCCCTGCACTGCTCACAGCTGATCTGAGAGACCCTGAGACGCTGAGAAGCTCATCAGACATCTCACACAGACACACGTCTCCATCAAGGCAGTGTCTCACCTCCATCAGAAAATCTTACAATGTAATAAACAGCCTACATGCTACTATTCTCTGTACATATTCTGTTTTTTTTGTGTGTGTGACATGGTTATTATTAATATTAAATATTTTCTCTTTGTGTTTCAGTCTAAAAGATCTTTACAGAAGAGAGAAAGCCTGCATTCATCCGTCACTCCAAAATCAGAGATAAAAAGACAGGGGATTAATATAAACCCGTTCACTCCAGACTCACTTCTCATCCAAACTGTGAGCGCAAAGAGAAAGCACAACAGAGTCCATCAGAAAGAGTAAGTGTGCTGTGTGTTCACTCAGATTTACAAGAAACTGTAAAAGCAAGTAGACTCATGTAGAACGGGGAGTTGATATTATTTCCACCAGTTTCACAAAATATAAGAAATCACAGACATACTGGCTATGCTTCGCTTTGAGAACCATGAACTTAGAAACACAAGAAGATTATTTTTCAGTGACACATTCAGTATTAGGACATTATACAGTTGCATATATTACACATTATATTACTGTTAGTGAAAAATATTATCTGGCTGCGTAGCTATGACGGTTTTGAGGGAATTTCACGCTATGGTTTAGGTCATACACTTTCTCTCTATGCTGATGACCTTTTTTTGTACATTTCTAATCCTGCCTCTTCCTTACCCATAATTTTGGACACTTTGGACAAATTTGGCCATTTATCTGGCTATATGATAAATCTTCAAAAAAGCATGCTATTTTGTTGTTAACTCTGAGGTCAGGAAACTTTCATATTCTCTTTTTCCCTTTAGGATTGCACCAGGTGGATTTAAATAGTTAGGGGTTTTCTTTACAAATTCATATAATAATTTATTTGTTAGGAATTTTGAACTACTAGTGGATAAATCCAAGTGAGATATATCTAGATAGACCTTGCTTCCTTTATCTCTTGTGGGTCACATTAGTCTTGTTAAAATGGTTATTTTGCCCATGTTCCTCTCCCTTTTTCAACATATTCTGATTTGCGTTCATTTCTTTGGGGAAACAAGCCAGTGCGTCTCAAGAAATCAGTTCTCCAACACCCTAAGTCTAAGGGAGGCCTCACACTTCACAACTTCCAACAATTCTACTGGGCCTATACTATTAGTAAGACTTTTTTACTTGAACAGATGTATCCATTCTGATAACAGTGCTCATCTAAGCAATGCCCAATTGGCAAAATGTTTCCCAGACAGGAGTGATGCTTGCTGTCACTTTAAGCAGCTGCTTGTGTCATTTATCAAACCAAAAATAACTGTAATAAATCTTGTAAATAATGTCTTCCTTGAGAAGACTGGGAGCCTTTTACTTCTACAGATTACATATGGCTATGTAACATGATTGTTTTTTTGTTTTTTTTTTACAGCTCATGCAAGGACTTTGAAGAGGAATTCATTCCTCCATTAAAGGTAAATACTTTACACCAACACTAAATTTCAGCGCAGTTTGTTGATTCGAGGTTCAAACATCTGGTGATGTTATTGTACATAATAGTAGAAATCACCTAACACTCCCAAGTCCCTCCAGGACCACCAGCTTTTCCCAAATATAATTTATTCTGCCTGTTATTTATTAGATTGTGTCTGAAGACATGACAAAACCTTTTTTAATTTACAGAGAAAGAGCGTTGTAGTGAGTCCAACATCTCGCTACACATCTGAGTTCTACGAACTGGAGAAAATTGGCTGTGGAGAGTTTGGGGCTGTTTTCAAGTGTGTGAAAAGACTTGATGGGTGCATCTACGCCATCAAGCACATCAAGAGGCCGTTAGCAGGTTCTGTGGATGAGTAAGTATAATTTCAGAGTTCTGTTCGCCTGGTGTGCCTGGTCTGCAAAAAAAACGCGGTCTTGATCCTCATCCAAGTAAACTCATCTAATATTTCTAATTATGAGATTATTATAAGTCAAATATAAGATTATTCAGCCTGTTTTTGGAGGTTTTTACTCATTTGAGAAATGGGTTTAATAATCATATATTTGGTTTATTGTAATCTTACAGGATAATAGGATGTACTAGTTAAAATGACTATATTCAAGATAATTTCATATTTTTTTCATAGTGTTACTGGTTTAGTTTATTTTCGACATCTGTCTTTTCAGATCTCATTACATTTAATCAGACAGGGGAAGTTGTTGCTACATGATTCACACTTCCTGCTTGATTTGCAACAGCACAAGCACAGACAGCCCTGATAGAAAAGTCACACGAATTCCACAAGTGAACAGTCACAATTCACATCTGAAATTTACGTTATTTTTAGACACGTTACGTCTCACACGTTTTTCACATGTAGTGCACGTCTTTTTATTTGGTTGCATGTGGTTTTTCTGATGATTCAGTTATTTTTCCACACCTAAGTTTTTTTTTCACGTGATTCGTTTGTTCTCACAGTTTAATTGCACAATGTCACTGATGTACTTGATGTGCAGTTTCAGGGGATAACATGGTGAAATGCACCTTCTTGTATTGCTCACGTGAAATGTATCTGATTTTTCCATAAGACAATGAATGATTGCTTGTGTTCATTTCAAATCATAATGACTATTTCTTTTCAGAGAACATGTATTTATTTCTAGAGCAAATGTAGACACATAGACATGAAATTACTTAAATAGATTACATTTTAGGGAATGTTTTTAACCTGAGAGAATACCTGAAATGGGTCTAAAGCTCCATAAGTGCGTGTGGAATTGTCAGAAATTGTTATTGACCATAAATTATTATTAACTGCTTGTACTTATGGCCCTATAAGTACAAAACAGAACTGTTAGTGACATTGGCATATTATTAACTGGTAGTATTCTGATAGGATATTTGCTGCACTTCTTACTGAAACCATCTTACTGAATACGCATGAATTAACAAATGAAATGTGGTTCTCCTGACAGGCAGAACGCTTTACAGGAGGTGTTCGCCCATGCCGTGTTGGGACAGCACCCCCATGTGGTGAGGTATTACTCTGCATGGTCGGAGGATGAACACATGCTGATCCAGAATGAGTACTGTGATGGAGGAACGCTCGAGCAGCTCATCACGGAGAACCGGAGAACGCTGAAGCTCCTCTCTGAAGCTCAGCTGAAAGATTTGCTTCTGCAAGTCTCCCGGGGTTTGAAGTACATCCACTCTGCTTCTCTCGCTCATATGGACATCAAGCCAAGTAAGTTAGACAGATCTAATAATGTAGACCTGGTTTATCTGGTGTAGTTTATTCTAAAGCATCATGTCCTCTCTGTTTGCAGGTAATATATTTATATCAAGGAGAGCAGCCGTTCGTAACACAGACGTCGATGGATCAGATGCAGATGTTGTGTACAAAATAGGTTTGTAGCGAAATTTCCACTTCCTGTTGCAGTTTGCACAACAGCTGATTATGATGATAACACTTTTTGTTTCCTTCTTTAGGAGATCTTAGTCATATGACTCATGTGAGCAGCCCAAGAGTGGAAGAGGGAGACAGCAGATTTTTAGCCAATGAGATCCTGCAAGAGGTAAATTACTCCTCTTTGCTAATCTACTGTAATTTATTTTTCAATATAAACTGGATGAACTAACCATGCCAGTCTTTCAGGACTACAGGAATCTACCTAAAGCAGATGTTTTTGCGCTGGCGCTCACAATGCTAACTGCCTGTGGGGCAAAAGCACTCCCAAGGAATGGGGAAAAGTGGCATGCCATCCGTGGAGGGAAACTCCCAACTGTAGCTCGAGTGCTGTCAGAAGAATTTCAACAACTACTCAAGGTTTGTTACATCTATGAGAAATCTATAAGAAGCATAATGCATGTCAGGTTTCTTGCGTTTAGCACTTGTGAGCAGACATCCAACACGAGACTCTGGTCAGAAAGCATTGATTAGTTTCCTATAACAGCAGCTCTGATGGGTTGAAATAAATACGTTATCATTTCTATAGTAACAGCTAATTCACAGGGAATTGTACAGTGAAAGCTCCACATAATCTAGGATTAATAATAAACAGATTAACACGTGTCGTTATATAACGAAGAAAGATCAATGCAATTGTACGGAGATGTCTATTCAATATTTATATAAGGAGTCTCCAGTGTCAGGAAAGTCTTTAGGACAGGAGTTCTGGTTTCTTGGTAACATGTTAGCTGTGCTTTTTGGTGAGGGAACAAATGTTTCTGGCTACTTTAACATAACTTTCACAGACATTAAATGTAACTATAAATGAATAAAAAGTGTGATGTTCATTTATGAATAAAAAATTTTAATTTTTAGCAATTGTTGTGGTATTAGAAGAATAAAACAATTCAGGAATAACCAAGTTTAGGCTAGTAACAGTAACTCACTTCATAACACCACCTTGTCGGTGATTATTTTCTTAACAATATTTGTACGTATTTATCACAGCTCATGATTCATCCAGACCCCGTGCACAGACCTTCATCCTCAGCCCTCAGTAAACAGGCCATCCTCCAGCCTGCCTCCAAACTATGTGCCGACAGCCTGCGTGAGCAGCTTCATGCACAGAAGTGCAGAAATGCACTGCTACTGAAGTAAGCGCTGCACTTACAGAGTTGTAAAATTAACCTGGCTTCAATTTAATAAATGCTATTTATTTGGTCTACATCCTCTCTAAACTCACTTTGCTTCTGTGTATGTCTAGAGAGCTGAATGAGATCCAGTCATCCACAGCAGCTGCAGAACCGAGCGTCTCTTACAGGACCATGACCTGCTCCAGTGGAAACAAGTATAACAGATCGTCTGGACTGGTCGGGAAAAAGATAAACCGCTCACTTAGTTTAACTATGTTCTGATCTGGAAAAAGCAACAGATTGAAATCAGAGACCATTTTGTTTTTGGAAAAGCATACACTTTCACCATACAGTTGGTTATGATTGTGAATATATTTCCTTTATAGTAAGTTATATGTCAGTATACATGAAATTCATGGAAATATATTCATAGTATTGCTATACTATACGGCCAAAAGTTTGTGGACACCAGATTTTAACACATTCCATTTCAGATTTAAACATCCCCTTTCAGATTTAGTCCCTTACCTTTGTACCTTTGCTGTTATAATAAGCTCCACTCTTCTGGGAATGCTTTCCATTAGATTTTGGAGACAAGAGCATTAGTGAGATCAGGCACTGATGTTGGGTGAGAAGTCCTGGTGTGAAGTCAGTGTTCCAGTTCATCCCAAAGGTGGTCAGTGGGGTTCAGGACACTAGAGTTCTTCTGCTTCAACCTTGGTAAACCATGTCTTCATAGAGCTGGCTTTGTGCACAGGGGCATTGTCATGCTGGAACAGGTTTGGGCCTCTTCATTCCAGTGAAAGGAAATCTTAATGTTACAGCATCCAACTTTGTGGTACAAGTTTGGGGAAGAACCACATATGGGCGTGATGGTCAGGTGTCCAGAAACCTTTGGCCATATAGATTGTGTATTCTTAGATATGTGGTTAAATATAGGTTTGGACCAATTGAATGATATGATAATATCTTCTAAAAATGCCATTTGAAATATATTGTTTTTCCATATATTTCAGTATATATTCAGTATTGCTGTGAAGTGAGGTTTAGATTGATGCAATGTTAAATATTCTATATTTAATATTCCATATTATATATTATTTTATAATACAAAATCTTTCAAATTTCATATATTTAAAATTGAAAAAGAAATAGCAAATAAAGTGGCAATAAATTTACAATAAAAAAACCAAAAGATTTATTAATTGTCCATTTAATTTCCTTTTTTTTAATTTTTTTTTTCAAATTAATTGGAAGGCAGTACTACTGTAAGAAGTCATAGTGAGTTTCCTGTGTTATCTTAAAGACTTAAATTGATGTCTGTTAGATTGATAACTGTCATATTGTGACATATTGTGTTTATGAAGCACTTGAATGAAGTAATTGTTGCATAACCTGCTGCTGAATGTTTCAGAGTAATGACTGGTTTTTCAGTGTGATGAATGAACTCTTTCAGTGTGAAAGGAATTTATCTGTGCTTAACTGCCACATATTTCGATTGACAGTTACAGCATTGTTTCACTGTACTGTAATTTCATATAATAAAAGTCAGCTTGCACACTTCACCACCTGTTTGTTTGTTTGTGTGTTCAATGTATCTGTCACCTTTCTAACACCCAAGGCTGCTTTACAAAGTATGCAAGTAACACCAATTAAAATGTACACTCACTGTCCACTTTATTAGGAACACCTGTACACCTGCTCATTTATGCAATTAACTAATCAGCCAATCATGTGGCAGCAGTGTAATGCATAAAATCATGCAGATACAGGTCAAGAGCTTCAGTTAATATTCACATCAAACATCAGAATGGGGAAAAATATGATTTTTCTGACTTTAATTGTGACATGGCTGTTGGTGCCAGATAGGCTGGTTTGAGTATTTCAGAAACTGCTGAACTCCTGGGATTTTCCTCCTGGGACCAAATTTGGTGAAGATTGGACAAAATTTGTAGGAGGAGTAGCACAAATGGCATTGAGATGTAAGCATTTTTAGCATATTATTGTTACTTTTGACCAGTAGACCTGTGAGGCTCACTCTGAAGATGACGTGTGCCACATTTGGTGATGGATTGCATTAACTTTGTAGTGACAAAATTTGTAGTGCTCTTTTTTTTTTGCACATATTCTGCATTATGATTTAGAGATTATGTTTAGCTTTGAGTGATAGCTCTGTAATCAGTTTTAATCTCAGCCCAGGGCAGCATTCAGTCACGTGACGTCATGCGTGACTGCGTGTCAAAGCGCGCTGGATAGGTGGCGTCCTTCTCTCACGCAGCTCCAGCAGAGCGTACAGGCTTGACGGTGCGGATGTTGGGCATAGCCGGTGTCTGACTGACTGCTGTGTGCACATTGCTAGGAGTTAACAGGTGTAAAATGGTCCATAGAGAGGAAATCTTAAAGCCGGTATGGCACGCGTTTGGCGCGCTGGATGTGGACCGGAAAGGAAAAGTGTCCAAGTCTCAGCTGAAGGTAGGAAGTAAAGGAAGAAAATCAATCAGGAGAGACTGACATGTACAGAAACTTGTTTAACAGTTTGTTTCCTTGTCTTGGAGTGAAGCTGGATTGGATATATTAAGTGACTTTTAATGACACCGTTAATGGTTTGGCACAATGTGCGCAAATTCCGTGCGCATTTAGACGTAAAGCGCGTTAATGACGTCAGCTGGAATTGTTCTGCTTTGTTATAAGGGGAAATAACGACGCCTTTTTTTTTAAAGGATCTTATTTCCCCATAAGATAAGCACTGTCTGTGTCTCTGACAGACATTTTCAGTAAAACTCTAATTTACGCGCGTCACGTTTCCATTGGCGTGATTTTTATCTTCTGCACCGATCCAGAGTTAGAGTTCATTGACTCATGCTGAACCAAATTACCAAACCATCATGAAAATGATGAAATTAGAAACATATGTTCATGATCTGAACTAGCTTGATGCTTAGTTTGTTACAGTAGTAGATCTCGTGTATTTATGCATCATAAATATGTGTACTATATCAGTCTTGACAATTTTATAATCTGCTCATACTGATCTTTGGGGTCAACTTCCTGTTTGATGCTGGCCACACCCCCTCACAGGATGCCACATATTAAGATATTAAGGGTTTAGGGTTTAGTAACTTGCTCATCAGGCCTGAAAATAAATGCTGTGCAGTTACAGGACTACTGTCCCAGTTTACCTGATTTGACTCTATATAATATTGCATTTGAATTGTATTAATCTTAAGAACTTTTTCAGCACACACACACACACACACACAAATATCACTTCTCAAATCCTAAAGAACTGGCTTGTATGAAACCAAAAGGCTCACTTCGTGTTCATATTTATAGAAATGTGATTTATGCTTGGTCTGTCTTGTCTGCCATGCATAAAAATACATATGGTGAGGAAAATTTGTTTCATTTCTGAGTAATTTCACATGTAGTCTTAAGATAACCCTGAACACCTGCCATGTGGTTTTGGCTTACACAGTTGAGAAGTTTTCTCATCAGTTTATGCCGAAGTGGGACCCTGACTTCACTGTTTACAACAGCGGCTGCAATTATGCAGCTGAGATTAATCATAAAGACTGTCCTGTTATCATCCCAGGACTCTTATTGACAATCTCCACCACACTTAGTACTGTTTATCTTTACCCTTCTACACCCATATACTGTACTGATTTATAATGTCACTATCCAGCGTCACCCAGAAGAGGACAGGCTTCATTTTGAGTCTGGTTCCTCACAAGGTTTCCTCCTCATAAGAGGTTTTCCTCTCCACTGTCGCCTCTGGTTTGCTCTTTATGGATGAAAATCTACATAAGGACTTCTGTACAGCATCTTTGTGACAATATCTGTTGTTAAAAGCGCTGTTTTATGTCTGCTCTACCTTGCAAAGGTTCTGTCACACAACCTGTATACGGTGCTGCAGATTCCATATCAAACCTCTGAGCTGGAGGAACATTTCAAGGACGACGATGAGGGACCCGTGTCCACGCAAGGCTACATGCCCTATCTGAACACCTTCATCCTAGACAGGGTAGATAGAGTCCACCTACTCCTCTTCCTCTTATCTTGCTCATTCTCATGGTGCTCCTCCTGTACTTTAAAAATAATAAAAGGTTCCTGCAAGATCTTTTAAGGGGTTCTTTGGAGGAACGTGCCTCCAGGAACTTTTTTGCGAACATGAAAAGAAAAAAGAAGCTAACTCAATTGTTTCTTTTCTTCTCATTCTTTTCTTTTTGTCTCATTCTTTTCTTCTCTTCCTTTTTGCTTTTTGCTCTCGCCTTCATCTTACCGTAATCATCACCATCTTCCTGCTCATCCTGCACCTTCTCACTTCTTTATCCTTGTCTTTCTTTTTCTTCGCATTCGCCTCCCTATTCTCCTTCCCTTCTTCTTCCTCCTTTTATTTCTCCCTGTCCATCTGTTTCTCTTCCTCTTTCTGCTCCTTGAAAAAGTAAAAGACAAATTGCACAAAAATATACCTCACAAACATGGCATATCAAATATTTACTGAAATAAAAGGGCTATGCATTTAAAAAAAAAAAAGCAAAAAAGTATTTACTTTTTGTAATCACCCGCTTGTAGGGGTTGTAGTAGTTTAGAGTGAGATGACATTTCTGAGACAAAATATCAGTCTTATGGCAATATACTGTGGCTTTTACCATCCATAAAGCAAACGACAAGCATGTGAATGCATTAGTGATGGAGTAGATGCATTAATTTGAATTTTAAGAAGTAAATCAATGCTAAGCAACATTAGTGCTATAATGTTTTTCTCAGAAAAACATGCCAATATATGGATTGTTTACTCTAAATTGCCACTTAGGTGTGTGTGTGTGTGTGTGTGTGAAAATATTTCCAAAATCGAAAATAAATTAATTCAGTAATACATGTTCAGTGGAGGAAATATGGAGTGGAGAAGTTACTGAATCGAGGGAAGATTAATTATAAAGTATGCTAAAAATCATTCACAATGTCAATAATATAGACGTATGCGCATTGTCAGTTAATGTACGAATCATATTTGATTTCTTAAATTATTTCATTCACCGTAAACGGCTCACATTAATTTTCTTCTAATGAAGCATGTCCTGTTTATGTTCACTCCAAATATTTCGAATAGGCGGTAAATAAATATCTAGACAACAATCAGTGTATTTGTGCTGGCTGGTAAACTGAACTGTATGGTGAACACTGCTGTTGCTATCATGAGAAATTACATCACTATATGATTTTCTGAGTTAATTCATTAACTTCCATACCAACATTTTATGACACATCATAAAATAGACATTTAGTATAATCATATGAAGCCAGCTAAAAGTGTCACATTTAAATGTAAACTTTACATTTTGAATCTTCTGGATATTCTCAAAGTATCATATTTTTAAATATAAACTTTCCTTTCTAAGTGTTCAGTAATAAGTAACTAACAGGTCCTTTATGACAGTTATGCCATTGTCTTTATATGAAAGGTTTGTGTTTTAGTGCTTTAACATGGTATTCACAGACACGCATGCTGACACACAGAATACAGACATGGAGAAGTATGTGGTCAAACGGGCCGCTGACGAATAACAAGTTTTTTCCTCTTTTTCCTCCGCTTACTCATGTCACATGACACTTTTGTCTCATATACTGGTATTTTTAGTTTTGGTTTACTTCTGTGAAAGGATTGATCATGTGGAGAGTTAGACTTTAGCACTGAATGTCTTCAAGAAATGACCACGTAGACATAATTTATTCAATTCTATAAAAAGGCACTTTAGTTAGTTCTCACTTTTTCATTGATGCTGATCTGTTATGGGGCAGACATACAAATTTTATTTTCAATTGCTAATTAACACGTTCGACACCATTAAATATGACCATAAATATAGAAAAAGCATGATGTGTTCTTTAATAAATAATCAAAAATCAAACTAAATCGCTGTGATATAAGAGCAATAAAACACTTCAGGATGTTCTATAATAGGGAAAATAACAACAACTTGAGGGTGGTAACAGTACACCACCCCACCGTTGAATATTTTCCTATAACAGCATGTCCACGAGTGTTTTATTCCATACATATCATACACCAAAAACCATTACGTCTTATTGTACAATCATCATACCACACATTTTTCTTGAATTTTTTTGAAGCCAAATATTTTTCTTAGAAAGATTTTTATGTTTGCACTCAAAAGAAAGTTCCATACTGCTTGAATCAACTCAGATCACGTTTTTAAACCCACATAATTATACAGTGATTCATCCTAATGCATATTATTCAGTAATAACAATGAATGAAACTAATAGTAAAGGTGTGTAATGAGTGAGGAATGTAAATCTGGACTCACTGATTTAAGATTTTAAGGAGTTTAACCGACTGTTTTCTAATCCCAGATCCAGGGCAAGTTTGATTTTCTGGAGCTGAATAAAATGTGCTGGACGCTGTGCGCCCGTAAGAACATCAACAACCGCATGCTCATCTCTGACGAAGATGCTTTCAAAGTCTGGTGTATTTTCAACTTCCTGTCTGAAGACCGATATCCGCTTGTGATCGTAATGGAAGAGGCGAGTAAACAACCAAAATCTAATCTTTTACAATATCCACACATTCATTTGATTGAATTCTGAGAGTCTTGTTTTCTCATCACCCAAGATCGAGTATTTCCTGAGGAAGCTGATGGATGCCGTGAGTGGGAACTGGAATGAGGGCAGGTTTGTGGACTATAAGACCCAGCTGAGTTTGAAGCAGAATTGTCTGAATGCGTGGGAGCTGATTGAGCTGGTGGGTATGGGCCACTTCACCAAGGGCATGGACCGCCAGACCACTAGCATTGGCATCACTCAGGTCTTCCAGGAGCTCATTCTGGACATTCTCAAACAGGTTAGAAATGGTGTGTGTGTGAAACTTTAAGCCTTATGTTTGGTTTAATATTCAGCAAACCTCTTTTCTAAGGTTAGAGTATACAACATATACACCATAACCATCCATATATACTTTTATACCACAGTGTTATTGAATTCTCGATTCTGATTGGTCAAAAGGTGTTAATTAGCCTTCTGGAAAACAGGCTTATGTTAAAGCCCTCATTCTAATACTTTATCGTTTCTATAGTAACAGCCAATTGACAGGGAGTTGTATGGAGGATGCGCCATGTAATCTAAACCTAATATTAAACGGACTAAAAATGTGCTGTTATTTAATGAAAACATTTAGAGAAAAATGTATAATAGTTGATATGATTAAGTTTTCTGTAAGGACATGTTTATTTAATGCTTTGTATCCATCAGAGGTTAAAGCCATAACGTTAAGTTGTCTGTCACAGGAAAGTCTTAAGGACAGAGGTTTCAGGTTTCCTGGTAACATTATGTCTTTCCATTCCTAAAGGGCTATATGACGAAAAAAGGCCACAAAAGGAAAAACTGGACAGAGCGCTGGTTCGAGCTGCGTCTCGATTCAATCTCGTACTATGTGACAGAGGACCTCACTGAGAAGAAGGGCTCCATTTCACTGGACCGTCACTGCTGTGTGGAGGTGAGAACTCAACCAGGCCTGTGTTTAAAATATGATGCTGAGCAAGTGACACTCAAGTGTTTCTGTTTTTTTCAGGCTTTACCAGACAGAGAAGGAAAGAGAAACCTCTTTATCATCAAATGTCAAGACAAAAGCCTCGAGATCAGTGCCTCGGACAAAAAGAAACGGCAAGAATGGATTCAGGGTAAGGAAACTTTGTAGTGTCCCAGTGGAAAGTACTTCATCAATTTAGTACTTCAAACTGTGCGACATTTCCTTTTCCATGCACATATTACATTATAATTTACAAATCGCAAAAGATAATGAACAAGATATTTCTTTCTTTTGTCCAGCTACTAATTTAATTTTTCCTGTGGGAAAACAGAAAACTGCAGATATTTCTTATTTTGTAAAATAGGCTCTCCCCTATTATCCATTTTCACCATTTATTGTCCATTTTGCTAGCTTTCTACACACCTACACTATATGGCCAAAAGTATGTGGACATCACTCCTATATGTGATTCTTCCCCAAACTGTTGCCAAACTGTTGGAAACACACAATTGTATAGAATGTATGCTGTAGCATTACAGTTTCTCTTGACTGGAACTAAGAGGCCAAAACCTGTTCCAGCATGACAATGCAAGCTCCATGAAGACATGGTTTGCCAAGGTTTTGAGTGGAAGAACTCTAGTGTCCTGCACAGAGCCCTGACCTCAACCCCACTCAACACCTTTGGGATGAACTGGAACGACAATTGCACCCCAGGCCTCCTCACCCAACATCAGTGTCTTACCTCACTATTGCTTTTGGGGCTGAATGATCACAAATCCCCACAGCCACGCTCCAAAATCCTTCTTAGAAGAGTGGAGGTTATTATAACAGAATCTGGAATGGGATGTTCAAGGCTGACCATGAATTGCGCGTTCCTTGTAAGGAATGGTATGAATGCTAACTCCACCCCTGACCCAAGCCAAACCTTAACCTAAACGTAATAAATTTATATATGAATTCTGTTGTCCAAATTATTGGCGATTTCTGAGTGTGTCCACGTTGAAAAAGAAAACATACTAACTCTTAAATACTTTTAAATACTTGAGTAAACTTTAGCTTGGACATGCTTCACTATTCTTTACACTCTACTTCCACTTTTAAGACAGCTCAGATTTTTTTCAGATTTTTCTTTATTTTTTCTCACTCCTGATCTCAGACAATTTTTGATCACATGGCAAAAAAATAATATACAGTCAGGTCTGGAAGTATTTGGACAGAGTTTTTGTGATTTTGCCTTTATACACCACCACAATGGATTTGAAATAAAACAATCAAGATGT
>CM075013.1:6598752-6608877 GCA_037576675.1 Pangasius sanitwongsei | reverse complement strand
ATATATATATATATATATATACACACACACACACACACACACACACACACACACACACACACACACACACACACATATATACCCATTGGTTCCGCAATGCTGAGGAGCATCAACATTGCATTACAATTTATAAACACGGAGCTGTCGAAATATTTTGATTTCCAAAGGAATGAATACCACAAGTGAAATCATCTTTTAAACACAGTAAACACACAACCAGGTTTAAATACGTCATTAATCTCTGTTTTGCATGCTCTGTGCCATACGATTAACACTGTAATTTCACTTAGCGTTGACCACCAACTCAACTTCCATTGGTTCTGCCAACCCAGAATGCGTGAACCCAGAGCTGTCGAAACATTTCAATTTCCAAAGTAATGAATATGACAAGACTTAACTGTTCATGTGAAATCATCTTGTAAACACAGTGAACACACAACAGAGTTTACACACCATTTTCTCTCTCCCTGCTGAAAAATACAGCTTCGTCTGACCAGCTACCTGCTGCCAAAACACAGGCCAAACTGGTAGACCACCTTTACCAAATTATTTGAAAGAAAATAACTAACTAAAAGGCAATGAAAAATAATTTTAAAAATTATTGATCAATGTAGTCAAGTAATAAGGAAGCATGACAATAACTTACCAGTTGGCAAAGCTGGTCAGGTAAAGCTGGATCTTTCAACAGGGCTGTTTTTTTTATTATTTTTTTTAAATGAAACAGATTTACATGGATTCTGAAATGACTCTCCATTATATCCAGTCTAAGGAAAACACCAAGTACATCCCAGCATGCAGGAGCAGCCATGTGGAGAAGCCTGCTCTCTTACACGAGTCTTTATCCTTGTATGAAATGTATATTGTGTGGTAGAGAATTTGCTCTTTCTCAGAGCTATGATTTAACGAAGGCAATGTAATAAACAGGACCATTTTTATGATGTTAGTAAAACTATTTAGGGAAAGCACATGTTTTAATAGTCCTCCTGCTTCATTATAAAGGCATGAGGTTACTTTATAAATATTACTTTTGGCAAAAACAGTCTGGACTTTAAAAGTAATTTACAGGGTTTGGGTTGGGACTCCTGCAGTTTATTGGGTTTTGAGTTTTGGCATTGGGCTGGCTTTTTTGGACTGCATTTGTCACATCGCTCTGGCAACCCTTAAAGGAAAAATCTACTCTTAACAACTTGCATATTAACCTTTATAAGTAACATGATATTCAATTAAATTCCGAGTTTCTTCTTTAGTTTAAATATCTTTCAACATGTTGGTCTATTTTCAGTTTGGTTAATGTTGCCCTACATTACTCATGATGCCATTCGACTACCAGCTGATAGTGCTGCAGTGGGATTCAGTCCTCGCATCTTTATCTGAAGAGTGAAATGCAGGAGCGCTTTAGTCCTTTAGTCTGTCCAGCTCTCTCATCCAAAAGCTTCAACTTTCATGCTAATACCACAGTCAAACGCCATCATACTCATCTCCTAGATCGCTAACCAGCTGAGTCTCTGCCATAACTGTTTCATATATAGTTGCATTGCATTCTGGAACTTGGAGTCCTGCATTTGCACCAATGTTTCCACTACTTTTACACTGGAATTCTCTTTAATAATAATATAATATAAAATAATATAATAATAATATGTCGTCACTGGAAAATGAAGGAGTCAAGTGAGAAATGAAGCTCACTTTTGTTTTTAGGAGCCAACAGCCGAACATGGCTGTTATCCCTGATCTTTAAGATTGTTGAACATTTTTTTCCCTTGACACTGTTGCTATCTTTTCACAGGAATAATGAAAATACAGCACCAACCAACAAATTATTAGATTTATTAGAATTTGCATTTATATCCTTGATCTGGAAGCCTCCTACCTCCTGGTTCTGTGATTTTAAGTACATTAAAGATTAAGATTAATGATGGCCAACTTTGATTGCTTTTTGGGACACAGGCTGAAAGACGTAGGATCGAGGAATCAAGAAAGCCTCATTTAGAGTTTTGGGACGCACCCTTGGGTTCAGCCAGAAGAGGATGACGTTTCCTTTTAAGTTTGGTTCCTCTTAAGATTTCTTACTTATGCTGCCTCAGTGAGTTGATAAAAATGATGTAAACTTTATCTGCACTAAATAACCACATCTGGCAACACAAGATCATTCAAGGCATGTCATCCCCCAAAAAAACTCTGTCTCCCCCCTATATAGCTGGCAGGTGCTGAGGTGGCTCCAGCTGTTCTCTCATCCAGCTGCTGGATTCTCCACAGCTCTGTCTGCATGCATGCCTCTGACCCCTTGTCAGAGGGAACGGGGTCCCAAATCCATTCTCCACCCTCCAGCTTGGCCATGGATTTGGGTGCTATATTTATATGGGCTGCTGGCAATGATTTGTTGTGGTTACAGGCTGTAAAGCAGCAACTGGGACGTGACTCCATGCGCTCCAAGAACGTTGGAGAAGAGAACATTTGAACATATGATTGGAATTCTGCTTGTAAAACCCTGGAATTAGGTTAATCAATGAGTCCACCGAGATACTGGCCTGTCGTGTTAATGGCCTCTTTTAATACCAAACAGTCCTGTTTGGTAACAGAGAGATGACAACACCAACAGGACCTCATATTTCAAGCAGCTGTAGATTGTTAAAGGCAAGTCTCAGATCAATTTCACCCATTTTCAGAATGAGAAAAGCTTTTAGTTTTGACATATTTCCCGTTGTTCATCTGTCACGCTACATCATGACGTCTGAACTCAGTCTGACCCTGCAGTTCCAGAAATGAGATCGAAACTGAAAACGCAGGATGAGGCAAACTAAACACTGTTCATCTTCCAACGCTGATGAGAAACATGACTCCGCATGTCACAGCAATCCATTAACACCTACAGCATAGAGGAGACACTGGGCTTCGCTGGCATGTGAGAGGATCAAAACAGGCGCATATGATGGCATTACTTCTGCTCCTGGCACCCACATGAAGTGCTGCAGCTCCGTAACGTCTCCTTCTCGCCTGAACAGAGAAGGACTGTTGCTCTGAAATGTTAATCTGTGGGTATTGTTTAATCAAACGCACAACAGCAGAGCAAACACAGTTCATCCTGAGGTGCAAAGCTGAAGATGACACGAAGAACATGCCTGGATGCGTCCTGGTAACTGAGCAACATACAAACTGTGAACACGCATGCAGCAGAGCATGTTCGCGCGCACACACGCGCGCACACACACACACACACTTCTATTACTGGAATTGTGATGAAATTTTAGTGCCATTAAATGCCTTTGTTTCTTTGTTTCTTCCAGACCATAAATGATTTAAAAAATGTTTAAAATAAATAAATAAAAAATAACAACACTACTAAACAATATACCAATAAATAAATTGAAAAAAAATGCAAATAAATAAATAAACAGTCTCATTTATTGCACAATCATCTGCCATCCCATTCATTTGTGAAAAATGTTGACATTTCATGTCTTTGGGGTATTAAAAGTGATTTATATAAAAAAAAAAAAGAAAGAAAAGGAAATATAAATAAAATAATAATAAGAAGAAGCATCATAATTTATATATTAACATTATTACTATTATTTATTTCAATTATTTCAAAATAGGTGCATTAATTTCTGTAGTCATTTTTCTACTTTTCTGTTAGAGGAACATCGAGTTAATTAATGTACTTAAAGATTCCAAGGTTACGCTTTTTACTGATCTCACATTCAGGCCAAAAGAGTTTGTTTGCTTGTTTATGGACACTTTTTTTTTTTTGATTCTATTAACATGTTTTGCCTGTTCTAAAGATGATGGATCAAACAGCTCTACAACATTTACAGCTCTACAAAAACCTGAGTTTCAAATACTATATCAAATAATAGCAAAACAAATTAAACAAAAAACACAAGTATAATAAAACCACAAAGAATAAAGAATACACATATTTTCACGTTGACTGTAAAGCCTTGTGGATTTCAGATGTGTAGAAGTTTACACGTTTATTCAAACACCGATGTAAATCCTCATACATCAAACTCAAATAACGGGTTTGTAGTGTTGCATGAAAGAGCACAGAGTTTCTCATTCTTGTCCCAACCTCATGACTGGAAAAATAGTGATGTGATATTTCACATAGCTCACTTTCTAAACTTTTCATTTCCATTTTAGAAATGAACCCAGAACAATCATTAAAGAAACGGACTGGCTGCGTGATGAAAGCTAGATTTCTCTGCACACATGGTTCCGGCAGTTCTTAGTGTGCACTGGGGAAGTCTGGTCCCCGTGACTGAATTGACCAAGCCGTGGAATCCTAATCGCAGGCGAAAATATCATCTGTGGCCCCCTACTGCCTGTGAAACTGTAATTTGACTTGAATCTCATCCAGAAGATTCTCTCTTAAACCCTTTGGAATGGGAACATTCCTGTTCCAGTGTTTACTGAGGAATAAATCTTTGGCAGATGCATGTTTTCTGATCCCTTTCCAAAGAGATTTTACAGTATTACGTTCTGATAGGCCTCTTGGTATTTGACAGAAAACGCAAGGTTTCGGTCACAGATGAACGCCACTAAACAGACCAGTGAGAACCAACATTGTTCTCTTCTTGAGTAAACCACTGGAAAAGAAATAAGGGTGGCTCTGTTACACTATATGTTTATCTTGGAAGGTATTTGGGATCTTGTGTTCATAAATCCACACATTTAGATGGACACATGGATATGAACCTAAGAAGTTATAAAAAGCTTGGGAATTCGTTCACTTGTTCATTGGGAATTTGCTAGCAATACACAAAGCTACACAACAGTAAAATAATTACCATTACATTAAAACAACCAACAATAAAAATATTTAATTTACAGACGGCAGACAGACTATGGGGCCGGGGTTAAAAAAAAAAAAAGTGGGGCTCTGAAAGGACACCCATTAGGGCACTTCATCATGTTTCCTCACATACAGAGGAACCTTAAAGTGTACTGCATCACATGTTCCCCACTGGAAAGGCACCTTAGAGGGCACTTCATCATGTTTTCTGGCACACAGTGATGCCCTAGAGGGTACTTCATCATGTTTCTTGGCATGTAAGGCACCTTAGAGGGCACTGTATCATATATTCTCCAATGGAAGTTCACCCTAGAGTGCACTTCATCATGTTTTCTCGCACATAGCAGGACTCTAGACAGCACTTCATCATGTTTTTTGGCACATGAGGCACCTTGGAGGGCACTGTAGCATGTATTCTCCAGTGGAAGTGCACCCTAGATGGCACTTTATCATGCTTTCTCATAAACAGGAGAACCCTATAGGACCATGCATCACATATTCACCATTAGAAGTGCACCCTAGACAGCACTTTATTATCATGTTTTATCCATCTTAAGGCACCCTAGAGGGCACTTTATCACATTTTCTCTACTGTAGGGTCACCATAGAAGGCAATTTATCATGCTTTATCTACCGTAGGAGCACCCTAGGGTAGTTCCCAAGAAAGTCATGGGAGTACTTTGGGGTTTTTGGGGGGTCCTGCCAGTACCTTGGAGAACTTTCTGTCTCTGCAGGCTCGATGACTGTGGCCTTTTACTTAAACATACAAATGTTTCTTCAAATTGTCTAGCTGTTTCCTCCAGCATCTTCACAAGGTCCTTTGCTGTTGTTCTGGGATTGATTTGCACTTTTTGCACCAAACTACATTCATCTGTAGGAGACAGAATCCATCTCCTTTCTGGGCGGTATGATGGCTGTGTGGTCCATGGTGTTTATAATTGTGTACTATTGTTTGTACAGATGAATGTGGTACCTTCAGGCGTTTGGAAATTGCTCCCAAGGATAAACCAGACTTTTTCTTCTGAGATCTTGGCTGATTTCTTTTGATTTCCCCATGATGTCAAGCAAAGAGGTACTGAGTTTGAAGGTAGGCTTTAAAATACATCCACAGGTACACCTTCAATTGACTTAGTGTACACCAAGTTAACTTAGTGGATGTAAACTTCTAACCCACTGGAATTGTGATACAGTCATTTAAAAGTGAAACAATCTGTCTGTAAACAATTGTTGGAAAAATTACTTGCGTCATGCACAAAGTAGATGTCCTGAACGACTTGCCAAAACTATAGTTTGCTAATATGAAATCTTTGGAGTGGTTAAAAAATTAGTTTTAATGACTTCAACCTAAGTGTATGTAAACTTCTGACTTCAACTGTACATATACTGTGTATATACACAGTATACCAGCCATAACATTAAAACCAGCTGCCTAATATTGTGTAGGTCCCCCTTGTGCCACCAAGACAGCTCTGACCTGTTGAGGCATGGACTCCACAAGACCTCTGAAGTTGTGCTGTGGTATCTGGCATCAAGACTTTAGCAGCAGATCCTGTAAGGTGTGAGGTGGGGCCTCCATGGATCAGACTTGTTTGTCCAGCAACACCTTGAACAATTTTTACAGTGTGGCAGGACGCATTATCCTGCTGAAAGAGGCCACTGTCATTAGGGAATACTGCTGCCATGAAGGGGTGTACTTGGTCTGCAGCAATGTTTAGGTAGGTGATACGTGTCAAAGTAACATCCACACATGGAGAACATTGCCCAGAGCATCACACTTCCTCCGCCGGCTTGCCTTCTTCCAATAGTGCATCCTGGTGCCATCTCTTCCCCAGGTAAGCGATGCACATGCACCCAGCCATCCACATGATGTAAAAGAAAAAGTGATTCATCAGACTAGGCCACCTTCTTCCATTGCTCCATGGACCAGTTCTGATGCTCACATGCCCATTGTAGGCATTTTAGGCGGTGGACAGAGGTCAGCACTCTGACCAGTCTGTGCCTATGCCTATGCATCCCCATACGCAGCAAGCTGCAATGCACTGTGTTCTGACACTTTTCTAGAATAGCCAGCATTAACATTTTCAGAAATTTGTGCTACAGTAGCTCTTCTGTGGGATCGGACCAGACGTGCTAGCCTTCACGCCCCACGCACATCAATGTGCCTTGAGCGCTCATGACCCTGTCGCCGCTTCACCGGATGTCCTGCTTTGGACCACTTTTGGTAGGTACTAACCGCTGCATACTGGGAACACCCCACAAGACCTGTCGTTTTGGGGATTCTCTGACCCAGTCTTCTAGCCAACACATATCATCCAATATAGAGTAATGGCATTATCATAAGTATTCATATGACTTCATAAATAGTAAAAATAAAAACATGGGAAGAAATTACATTGCCATTGCATTGTTTGGTCAACTTGACATAAAAATTGGCAAAAGCAGATTTTATGACAGCTGACACTTGTTGAAATAAGTATTTATAAATAAAAATTATACATACATATATATACACACACCGGCCTTATTAACATGTTACTAAAAGCTCTTATGCCAATTTATATGATGCCATTATTAATATGCAAGATTTCTCAATCCAGTAATAGCAACTCTTTTCATTAAGGGATTGAGCGTGAGTATGACGAACTGAATGTGCCTTGTGTGTTAATCACCATTCTTCACGCTTGTGTAAGTCACACTATGCTGATTTGTTGTACGAATGAGAACAGCCAGGGTCTTCCACTGCTTCACACAATAACATCTGCTCTGGCTTCCTTCATCGTGCAACCATCTGAAGCATCTCAGTTACCCCCGACGTGCACCCAAGCATTCCTCTGACTGGACAAAAAATTAAAATTATGAGAACAGTTAAGGATCAGTTATGTTTGGTTGGTTTTTTTTCTTAATGGAAGCCTCTTCATAGATAAGAAAATCCGGTATGATTTTTGTATTGCGAGCCTTCCAGATTACTGAATGGATTGCCGTGATTCATCAACTTTTTTGTCTGATGAGCTCATGTGCAGATCAGTTTCAGGCTGTTAGATTAACTCAAATGTATCTCTCAGGACAACGATTATGACTTCAGCCATTGAGTGCACGTCCAACAGATTGATAGGCCTCTTCCAGAAGAACAAATTTGTCTCATTCCAATGGTTGCAGTGGGACTTGCTCTTCCGCTGCATCCCTCTCTTCTTGCCGCGGTTGCCTAATCCCCCTCTTCCTGCCACAGCTATATTTGGAGAGCACTGAAAGAGACTATTAAGCTCCAGCCCAGATGTTAAACTGGGGCCACACCTGCGGAAAGTATGAGCCAGCTGACATGAAGAAGATCTCACAGCAATGTCCTTAGTGCCATGTGCCAAACTCAAAATGGCTGCAGAACCACTAAAGCACTGTTTGTCCTCTTGTCTGCTCAGTTATCATTGTAAATAAAAAAGGCTTGGCTTTATGGTCCATTTCCAAGGAGACTTTACAGTATCGCATTCTGATTGGCTTCTTGGTATGTTACAGGAGTGGAAGCTAAGTGACATCAGAGCAGAGTTTCAGTCAAAGATGAATGCCACGAAATAGACCAGTGGGAACAAACATTGTTCTCGTCATGCCTAAACCAGAGTTTTGGATAAGATTTGTTCATAGGAACTGCTACTGTATTCATAAAGACTGTCCTAACACTCATCTGGGTTATTTTTTCCTGGAATCTGAGCCGTTTGCCCTCCAAGAGTTTGATACACTTGGTGAAGTCTGAAAGCTGTTTTTAAGATCTCAGGAGAGGTCGAGAGGACCAATCCTTGGTCCTCTTTAAAATGGTGGCCTGGGTTTCACTTCAATTGGTCCAGACTGAAGTATTTGGGCCAAGTGTGAAAATGCCTTCATTCCCAATTTGCTCATTCTGAATCCTTTCAGCTCATTGTGTACTGTTGGTTTTGTCTCTATATGACTGTATACTGTAATAGACAGATCATTTTATTCATTCCAGAGAAAAATTCACCAAATGATTTATGATTTATATCACATTATCCAGAGTCTCCCTGAAGAGAGCGGGTTCCATTTTGAGTCTGGCTCCTCTCAAGGTTTCCTCCTCGTGTCACCTTAGGAAGTTTTTCCTCTCCACTGTAACTCTGGCTTGTTCATTAGGAATCTAAATCACTTAATGTAAAGCTGCTTTGTGAGAACATCTACTGTTAAAAGTGCTATACAAATAAAATTGAATTTTTAACTTGTTTAAAATTTAAGTGTTTACTTTCCGTGTTTTGATGTCCAGATTTAGCTTGACACATGAATGAAAATGCAGGAAAGTATAAAGATAAACGCATGTTATAAACATGAATACATTGTTCAACACAGAGAAATATCTTTTCATTTTTTTCAAGTGGTACTGAGCATGAGCATCTTTTCATTTATGATGTTATATGTATGTGCGTCGTGTACACTTGAGCTAAATGTTCTATCTCGTGCCATGATGTCTGCTCATTTATCACTGTAAACGAGAAGGCTTGGATCAGGACCGTCATAGCCAAAGTTCCGTTCCAGCAAGTGTCTTCTTACCTCTAATTAGGCTTAGTGAGAGTGGTGCTAGAACAAAGGAAAGATTTGTTCACGCCCTGTCAGACAGAGTGAAGTCCAGAAAAACATCTCCATGCAATATCTAATATCACAATGATATCCTGCGAGGATAAAAAAAAATCATGACTTTGGAGACAGATCTATGGAACATTTGACTGCCCTTCAAACAAACAGCTGGAAGTTCATGGTATTTTTTATAAAAAATTTGATTTTAACAACAACAACAACAACAAAGAAGATCCAGAGAATCTGAAAGAGGTTGGCGTTATGTAAGGAAAAAAACACTGTTTTATGCAGTTATAGGAAAATAATCAATGAGTTACTGTTACCATCCCAAAGTGTTTTATTCCTCTTATACCATGGTAATTTGGCAAGACTAATTTTTATGAAAGAAAGACGGATCATACGGATCCATGTATAGTCACATTTAATGTTGTGGAATGTCTGCGAACAAATTAGTTTCCGTCATTAATTTACACGTTATAGCAGCTATAAACAGACATTCCTTCACCAGCCTCTCATATTAGAAAACTCAGCTACAGTTTGACCTCTGACTGTTACAAAGTGCTGACGCTGGAGACTCCTTAAGAAATTGCTAAATAAACGTCTCTTCGCAGAAAATGTACAGGTTTTTATCCCTTTATGCCGAGCGCTCACCATCCAAGTCCCTGTGTAAGCTGTTACTATAGAAACAATAACATACACTATATTACCAAAAGTATTCGGTCACCCATCCAAATGATCAGAATCAGGTGTCCTAATCACTTGGC
>CM075013.1:6569250-6597497 GCA_037576675.1 Pangasius sanitwongsei | reverse complement strand
AGGATTTATGCTGATATTGCCCAAAAACCCTATTTTGTTCAGGCGTTTCCAAACTTTTGGAGGGCAGTGTATGTGCACACTTGGTCAAGGCAATGTTCTTTTCTCCCATCACATAATGCTACCCATGAAGTAGGAGGAGTTTCTCTGCAGGGTGTGCAGTAGGGACTAGCGATAGGCGCAACTGGTAAAATACTATTCGACATTTGCAAACTGCAAAAATTTCCTTGTCATTAAATTAGAAAAAATAAAAAATGTATTGCTTATTTTAATATAGCATGCAGAATTTAACAGCATGCAGCATGAACTATTGAGCACGAGACACAGCGAGCTTGTTTTAAAGGCAGAAAGTGACCCAAATAAAGCTGAAAATATTAAGAATGTCAGGCACAAACTTTGTCAGACTTTGTTAAAAAAAAGGAGAAAAACAAAAGGAAATTGGTGGCTTAATCGGAAAGGGCATTCTATTGGGTAGGCAGTGCACTGCGACAGCCTTACCTGCCCTTTGTAGTGAGCATATATAGTGAACAGGGAGCCACTTGGGATTTGGTCCAACCTGAAGATGAAGCATTTTACCTGGACTGCAAGTAAGAAAAAGTTAAAAAGTTAGTAAGTAAGTAAGAAGATAACATTACAAGCCACAACTACATATAATTGTGTTATGAATTATGTTCAAGTAATCTTGATTTATTTCAAATTAAAAAAAAAATAAAATAGCCAAATAGAAACATTAGTGGCATCACAAAATATGAGTACATGAGTTTAGTGATGTCCTTTTCAGGTACAGGAACAGACACCTGTCAAGTCAGAGCAGTTTTCTTCAGTTTTCTTTCTTAGCAATGTACAAAATCACAAACCTAACCCAAACCAACTGCGTAGTGTTCCACAGATTCAGAGGCGAGCCCTTTAGCACACACAGAGCTCATGGCGAGGACAGAGAAATCGAGTGTATGTCCCTTCATGTTTTATAAACAAGCTGACAGAGAGGAAGCACTTTTCTTGGTCAGTATGTCAAATAAGAATGTAAAAAAAAGCAAGTGTATGGTGGCTTCATGTCAGGTAAATGTTAGAGTAATGTAAGCATTTTCACCACAGCATAAAAATGACGGATATTTACAAAAAAAAACATCAACGCAACATCCATGAACATACACGAGTTACTCTTTTAAAGATAAAAAAATAATTTACATCACAAAAACTGACCTGTTATGCATGGAGACACATTCATGTATTAAAAACAACATAAAACATCAATGATTTAAATAGAAAAATGGATACTTATGTTTAGTGTGCAAAGTATTTTTTGTAGTGTATGCATGTATAAACACGGATGTTTTTGGACATTAAGTAATGCTTTTTGTCTTGCTTTTTATCTGTTAGAAAATCTATATATTTAAGGAGTGCATATCAAAGAAGTGAGTGCAAATAAACTGCCTTGTTATAATTGTGCATCTTTGAAAATTATGCATCCCTCTTTTTTGGCGCTCCTTTTGCATCTCAAGCAGCAAAATCCTTTCCTAATATATTCGCGCATCGATTCCACTTGTATGTGTGTGTGTTTTAGTGCGACTGCTTTGTAAGACTGATGAGCTCAGGAGTGTTCGAGCAGTAAAACAGACCCATCTAATGGGAATAAGCACAGATCCGTGGAGGATTAGTGTGGCAGTGACTCTGAAGCCTGAGTGCACACTTTGCAGTGATAAAGTGAGAGCGTGTTCCTCTGGTATCTCACGCTGTTCTTCGACAGGCACTGAGGGCTTCGCTATGCTCCTACTAATGCACAGTGAGTCTCCCTGCAGGGAAGGAGACGGTGGTGATGAAGGTGGAGGATCACACCAGTCCTTGGGGCTTCAGGCGTCCGAGATGCAGCTCTGGATCTTATCCATCCACTGCTGCGCGCTCTGAGCGTTCTCCGCACAGAAGTTGTACACCCGCTTAGTTGTCTTCAGCTGGAGAGACAGTGAGGGGTCAGGAAAGCTTTTTAACTGCAATTACTTGCTAGAAACTAATGCATGGTATGCAGATGAAAATCCAAATATATATATATATATATACATACATACACACACACACATCATGCATGATTTTACAGGGTGTCTGAAAAGACAGGAACCAATTAAAGTAAATAAAGCATTTTCTCAGCCACAGTATTGTGTTTTTGCAGATTATGCTCAACATACTCCCTCTGGTTCCTGACTTTTCTTATGGGTTTGATGGTCAGGCGTCCACAAACTTTAGGCCATATTGTGCATTTTCCAGTTTCCAGGTGCTTATTTGTGGATGGTTAACGCACATACAGCGCAGCTGATTCTATATATTTTTGTGTAATTACTGCTTTTTTGCATCGTAACTGCGCTATAATCATGCTCATAAACCATTGTGATTCTATAGCCTCCCCAGACGTCAAATGAACGTATCCCTTAGTTTGTTTAATCACATTGTATTGGCTCCCAGTGGCTAGGGTGAGAAACAGGATTAACTGAATGGAATCATGCATTTGTCTCATTTCTTTTTAAAATCCAGAGAGTTACACTCTGAGCTCTGAGATAATGAATACTGAGGTTACATACTAGGGGTTTCCTGCTGGAGGAGTAAAATAAGTGTAGATCCGGTTTTAAGATAAAATATAATTTCATTCTTTTACCTGCATCTTATTTTAATCATTTTCATTAACTGTCAATAAGGTATAACAATTTACGGCAATGTTATTTATATGGAAAGACCAGCTGATGGTAGACTTGCAAATTTTATTTGGCATATATTCTCATTTTGCCTTAAATCTACACCACTGCTACACTCATATCCTATCAGGATCATTTGACAAATGTTGACATTTTTACATTTTTACGAACTAACTGGAGCATAACCGAATTAATGTGTAATCTTTTTTTTACACACTCCCCACCAGTATGTGCCAGGTTGCTCTAAATCATTTGATGATAATAGAATAAAAGTTGAAGATGTCAAATGTTTAACGAATGAGTCAGTCAAGCTGTCTGGTTATATTTTTGCTCAGTGGACAATCTCTTTCCTTTTTTGGTAAAATTGCTACTCGTGTAGATTTGCATGATGATAATGAATGAAAAAATATACACGTATAAATCTACATGCATAAAAACGTACTTCTTTATTTCTCTTTTATCTGGATAATTATACTTCTCAAAGCCTTATAGGTAACATTTGAATGATTAGAATTTTAGTTTCATTACTTTGCTTTACTTTAACCATTTTATTATCATACTGTACAGGTATAGCACACGCAGTTCACTACTCACATCAAAGAAGGCCTTCTCACTGATGTATTTGGGAGCTCCTATGGTCGGGGTGGCGATTATGACCGACTCCACCTCAGCCAGGTCAATGTGGCCGCGGGAGCTGATGTCTTCATCCGTATCGTAATACCTCAGCTGCACAAACAAGCTGCAGTAAGTTTCTCTGAACTAAAAAAACCACACACTGAATGACACAGAAGATTCTGAAACACACCTGATGTTTTGTTATGTCCAGAACAAACCATCGACGCTTCCAGGCTTTAAGTAATGCACCTCTCTTATACAGGACACCTTCGAATGACCTGTGAGAACAAGAACAACGTCACCATGTACAAAAAAATACAAAAACAGTAATAAGAAGATTACAATGGGATGAGAGTGAGAGGAAAGGTACATTTTCGCTTTACCTGTTCTCATCGTTCTTAGGTGTAAACTGATTATAGAGTGTTGCAGCTCGGCGACTCATGCCGTTGGCCGTCGTGGGGCTGCTGTCCTCTCCCAGGCCGCCGTCGGGGAGGTGCAGCATGGAGTGGCGCTGAAACGCCTGCAGGTTAGAGTTAGGGATCAAGCCCGAGATGGATACGGACTGTTTCCGCAGCTAAAGGCAGACACAGGAAAGAGAATTACTCACGTCTGTTCATAAACAGCTATCAGACCACCACTAAAACACTCAAATGATCACAGATGAATACTAAAAAATGCTAAAAATTGTTTAATATTAGCGATATTACGATGACAGGAGGACATGGGCGTGTTTCCAAATTTGCATATTCGTGCATAGTCATAGATCCCAGTGTTGTTAATGACGGTAAGGGTGTAGTTGTAGTTTTCTGTTCATTAAAATAAAAACATTTTGAAATTTGTAATGTCATAAATT
Source organism: Pangasius sanitwongsei (assembly GCA_037576675.1). NCBI lineage: Eukaryota > Metazoa > Chordata > Actinopteri > Siluriformes > Pangasiidae > Pangasius > Pangasius sanitwongsei. Next base: position 6,593,351 of record CM075013.1, on the reverse strand, counting down.
ATGCTTAATTTCTATGCTTTCTATTTTACGCTTCATTACTAAAGGGTAATGACAAAACACCAAAAGCAATCGGGTTCCTGCAAATAGCGCAACATGACAAAGACAAATAGCATTGGGGGAAAACGTGAATGTGGAGGTTTTCTTATAAAATGGTAATGTCATGTGTGTGCAAAAATCAGGGAGTGCTGGAAAATGTGATGCACTGTGAAATTTGTGTGAAAATTGTGTGAAAATTGTGTGAAATAGTGTCTTTTAAAATTTCAGATTCTCTTTACGACAAATAATCTGCAAAGGGTTACATTTTTTTTTTTTTACAGATGACATGGATCCGTTACCCAGGATTGGTATCAGGCAGATACCACAAAAAAAAAAGGTGGATCGGACATTGGAGAAATAAAAGAATGAATTTTTAAAATATCATTTTAAAGCTTAGTTTTTTTTTTTTTGGTTTAAATATCAACTTGCTATTGATATCAGCCAATACTCAAGGTTTCAGTATTGGTATCAGTATCAGAAAAGGAAAAAGTGGCATTGTGCCATCTCTAATTTTTATCCACTGGATTTAATCTTGAAAAAAATCAAAGAAGAATATCTCTTTCATGTTGTATTAGTGGCCCGTTTTGACTAAAAAAAAATTAAATAAAAAAAAATTACAATTTCAGTGTATCCTTATTGTAAGAGCTAAGTGTTACTGCTTAGTAAAAATTAAAATACTGAAAACTGGAAAATAAATAGCAAAAATAGCAGTAATTTTACATGAAATGAAGAGAGAGAGAAGGACAGAGAGGGAGAAGATAGAGAAGCTCTTACATTGCCTTCTTGTCTGAGGTCGTCCTGTACACTGACTCGCACTTTCTCTAGAGTAGCATGCCATCGCTCAGGCACCTGTCCAAGCTCTCCCTCCAATCTCTCAATGTCCTGCAAATACAAACATTCAGCTAAAATCCACTCCAACACCCTGCTGTGCCTGTGGTACATCCTAATAGTGAGGAGGAAGACTGGGGAGCAGATTAAACCCGACTTACAGCCAGTAGCTTGGTGATGGCGTCGGGCTGGGCGCGGACTACGCTGCTGTAGCAAGGCCAGACGATTCTCCGCTTGCTGGTGGCGATAGTGTCCGGCTCCTCTGAGCTCTCTGTGGGCACCGCCAGCATCCTCCAATCATACGAGGGTCCAGTGGACAGGGTCTCGGCCGTGTAGAACTCCCATTTGGTCAGGTTGGGTATGGAGATGGACGGCTTTAAGACAGGCTAAACAACAGATAGAGGACAGCAAATTAAGTTCAACAAGTGCAGTGACATAAGTTAACACTCAATTCCTCACAAAAACGGTTATTTCACAAATTCCAAACATTTCAACTAACATCTAAGGATTCATAGTAAATAGTTCATTAATAGTTCATTAATGAATCATGCCTGTGTTTGTGCGAGTGTGGTAAAACACTACAGAGGAACAGATTCAAAAGAGAAGTTTTTACTGTGTTGATTTATTCATGTTGGAATAAAGAGGAGTGGGGGAAAAAATCATCAATTGATCCAACCAAGTGCTAAAGGCTTTCTCTTATCAGAGCGGGACAGAGTCTCTGCCAAATTCACATCATAACACAAAGCTGATCCGAACCAGACATGGAGCATGAAGATGCTCCTTTCCTTTTTACTATAACTTAGATCACAGGTCAAAAGACATGTTTTCATTAGGGCTTTTTTTTTTGCCAACTAGCTCACAATGTGATGCGGAAATACACATCACAACATAAATAGCATGATCCTGAAATTGGATCAGGATAGTGAATGGTCAAAAGACGATTCCTATGTGCTGGCATACATGGGCAGATGTTTAACTCTGGTGATGAGGAGATGATGAGGAGGAGGTTGTCTGCCTTTGCTGTAGCTTTGGAGGCAGAAAATCAGGAGAAAAGGAGCTGCTTGTGTGACCTGTTTGTATGCAGCCACAGTTAAAGTGGGATGTCATGTCACGTCCCAAAATTAGACATGTTGTTATTTTTAATTAATTTAATTAACAAGACTGATGTGTGAACAAGACCAATTTTTCATCGACACTTTGTCCTCCATGTTTGTTTTTCTTGCTTGACCCCCAGCTTGCGACCTGATTGGTCAGGAGGAACAAGCGCTTGATATGTTGGGAACTCTGCTGTGACCAAACCAACGGCAAGCTCTGCAGCCACTTCCTGAAAGCGCCCTAAGAAAACTACTGCAGTACCACCGCGGTCCACTAGCGTGATGAGGCTGACCGGTTTTAAAAAAAAAAAAAAAAAAAGCAAAGCAGAAATAGAGGAAGCCTTACAAAGTCCTTCTGTAGCTGCTCCCATCTATAGTTACTTTATCCACAGCTCTTGTTTTCATGGAGCTCAGCAGTTCAAGCAAAACAAAGAAGGCTGACTATTTTCAAAGGTCAAATACAGACATGTTTTTATGCAAGAGTGCAGAACTATTAATCATGACTGTAATCTGGGATGGCAGATCGAAATGTTTGGAGAGGATAGTGGAGACAACCTCTAGATGAAGTGTACTGGGGTAAAAGCCTCGAAGGCTGAAGGACACACATGTACCAGCCTGTCTGTGTGAACACAAATACATACACACACCCAAATCCAATTTCCTCTCACCCTTACCTCTGCCTCTGAAGGGCTGTACAGGTAGTTGAAGAAGATCGGACTTCTGCGGTGCATTCGGTTAATACACTCCCAGATACAGATCCCTCTCTTGGCCTGCTTGTCTCCTTTATCCTCAAACAATGTGCCTTTATAGTGAGGAAAAAACAAAAACAAAGGGCTGCTTGTTAGAAAAGCTGTCAAGCGTAACACAAGCAGGTGAGAGATCAAAACGAGAGATAAGGGATCAGGCACGCAGATAAAAACAAGCATGGTAAGTGCTTCACTACAGGCACGTGCTACTCTGGCACATTCTGGGTGGCACACTGACTGGTATCAAGTGCTAGCCTCCTCCTTAAAAAGAGTGGTGAAGCAGCCTTTTGTTTTAATGCAGCAAAGATCTGGAACAAATTACCAATAAACATACATTAAAAAAAATCTAAAAATATTTTTCACTTCAGTTTTTAATTAGCTTTTACTATCCGCTACAGCGTTATAGGGTTAATGTATGTTTTTACAGACCATGAAGTATCTGAGCATTGAACAACAAATCTAAATAATTCTCCTAATAGGAATTTGTGTATTGAGAAAAACAGTAGCATGTTCTGAAAGCTTTTTGTTTTGTTTTTTTTTTCTCCTATAATGTTAGACTTATGGGACACCCTGTATTTTAATTATTGTCATTTTTATTTTTAAGATATTGCACTTTTTATTTATATTATTATTAGCCTATTTTATTATTTTTTAAACATTTTTTCCCTTTATTTTTCTGTTTCTACTTCCCACTGTAACGCACTCTGAGCTGCATTTTAAATGTATGAAAGGTGCTATATAAATAACATTTATTAATATAATATTATTATTAAAAATAATACCTAGCGGAAATCTAGTGGAAAGCCTTCCCAGAAGAGTGGAGGTTGTTATAACAGCAAAGGGGGGACTACATCTGGAATGGGACGTTCAACAAGCAAATATGAGTGTGATGGTCAGGTGTCCACATACTTTTGGCCGTATAGTGTAGTTAATTTTGTGTTCAGTATGGTCTACTATTCATATTCTCTATTCGCTACACTGGAAGACCAAGAGTACCAGACAGACACCATTATGGAGATTGAAGTAAACAAATTTGCACTCTACACTACACTGGTTTGCTTATCGTTCTGAGATGCAGTGCATTATGGGTATTTCATGGCTGCCAGGGTACACTACCTCTCATGGTGCATTATAGAATTGAAAAAAAAAAAAATCACTGGATATTCTCCACTAGATTTCTGCACCCCATTATAATCGTGCACTATGTCTTTTAAAGTCTGAAACTTTCGATTTAAATCGTGAGCCACTTCCAGACGTGCTACCGAAATCTGATACAGAAGTGATACGTGGCGATGCAACCTCAGTCTGAACAAACAGGTTGGAATTAATGTGCCAGCTTGATGTTCGTCATCATTTCAGGCAAGTGGGATTTTGTTCTTGGGTGTTGAATTTCGGGAGTTTTGTGTACTCTGGGTGAAGTTGTTGACTGTTTCCATAGAAACAATGTCCTCACTATGGCTGGTTTTACATGTGAAATGTAACTAGCATTAAATTTCGTGATTCAGCACTAATCAAATCCTCATACCTTTTGCTGTATAATGCACAATTTGAGGTGTTTTGTAGCTTTGCCTGAAAGTACAGTGGAGAATATCCCTATTATCGGTGACGAATAAAACATAATATTTGGGGAAAATAATCAAGAGCAGGGTAAAAGAAAGTTCCTCTTATACCACAGTGGTTTGCTAAGTATTACACATCATTATTTATTAAAGAACCTCATGCTTTTTATTCATTTATAGTTACATTTAATAATGTGGAACTTTTTTCTTTCTTGACAAATTGGAAAGTGCAAACTCCTCCACCCTGAAGACTTCCCATGAAAGAACTGAACTGACCGATACAGAGTTCTGACACTGGAGACTCCTTCCAAAAAACCCACTTTCCGGTTTGAAAACAATAGGGAGTAGGGTTTATTTCAGACACAGGGCTTGCTCTTTATTTGCTGCCTTATTACTATCTTACTACATTTAATTATAACTCTATTTAATACAACTCATGTTTGCTCTCTCCCATATTATAAAGATAATGTGAAAAACCTGGCACAGTGTGCACGTTGCCCACACACCTCATGCCTTGTATGTTCAAACCATTTCCCCCTCATACACACCGTGCTCGAGGCGCTCATAGTCCGAGTCCAAGAGGAAGTTCTTGAAGCGATTGGAGACGTAGTGGTACGCCAGGAACTTCAGATAGTACTGATTAAACTCAAATTCCAACGGGTATTGGTTATGGACCTGGAACAAGAAGGTCAGATCAGTGGATTAGCCAATCACAGCCAGTCATACACGTTTAATGTAATCACATAAGCTAATCATTACAAACAAGATGAGGCTGAGCTCAGAGGGAGAAGACCTGTTAAATCATCCAGATGAAGGACATAGGGAAAAAATAGGAAACTGCAGTAAAACCGACAACGACGAGGGCCGCCATCCAATTGTCAGCTGGGACCAACTTCGCTCTAGTTCTCACATTTGGGGCCATCTGTGTTTGTTGGCAAAAACAACAGCTGCTTGTAAGATGAGGCAGTTCTATTTTCAGACGCTTTCTGCCATACTTCTTTGTGCAGGTCACTTTGGCCATCCGAGCCTCAGTTTCGTCACCCATGCTGGGAAACAGTGTGGATGAAGCAAGAGGCTGGGAGTGGTGCTGAGGTCCCAGCTGGGAGTGAGAGGAGACTTCAAGCTTTTCCTGCATATTACATATCACTTCCTGTTTAACCACACTGGCCGGAAGAGTGCGAACCCCCTGAACGAACTGATATAAAACTGATATAAAAGTGATGACAACAGAAGACGGCCAGAAGGAAATAGCTGTATTTGGGGAGCTAGAAAACTTAAAAAAAATAAAAAAAATAAAAAAAAAAGCTTTATCTGCAAGGGGATCGATCCAAATGAACAGTATTCCTTGCGTACAGTATATGCTGCCATTCTGAGGACTGAATATGGGACTGACATCAATGTTACTGTGTCTCCTTTATTAAGCTAATTTTATTTTCATTTACACTGATATCAACTGCCCTAATACACTTCACTACATACAAGGGGAGTGAATTTAGTCATCTCTCACCTCTAGCTATATTCGCATTGTGCAGCAAAGCCAGAAATTCAATCTGGAATATAGTGACCGCAACGGAAAAAATTGCGTGACTGAAATGGTAGGCTATGCACACTGCTTAAGGAGATGGCTCAACGACAACCAGGAGGACGTCGATACGGATCGAGGCAGAAAGATTGTTCCATAGCAGTCATTTCACAATTTTCCATTTGCTCACAAGCCAGGACTTAGCACTTGCCTGGTGCACGCAGTCGAGAAACTGCAAGAAGATGGGTGTGAAGCCACTGCCCTGGCTGCTGGGGGTCAGGTTACTGCGCTGGCTGAACTTGTGTCCGAATGACAGCCATTCCTTCTCCACCAGGACCTGGAAGCCCTCCAACGTCCGGTAGAATGGGTCACTGAGCAGCTGCACCAGAGACACCACCTGCATGAGAAACGAAGTTACAGTTCCCACTTATGCACAATCAAACAGAACTAGACCAAAGAGGAACCAATTTTACTTGTTAAATCCAACGTGAAAGAACAGCTCAAATTAGCATTGCTCATTTATCTGATTTGGCCAAAAGACTCATAATAATTACACCACACCAAAATTAAAATGATTTTAATTTCAACCAATTGCTGATGGTATGACAAAAAGTGAACCTTTTAGGATTTTATCAATGCACTGCTGTAAAGTCAGCAACTACTTTTAGAAAACGAAAGTATTTCTGTTCGTTCATGCCACATTTGCTATAAAAATAAAAATTGTTTGTGCTGGTGCATTTTTTTTTTGTGTGGCACAAACAGTACCAACAAACCAGACTGTTATGATTTTGCTTCTATTATTCTTCTATATTTATGTTTGTCTGTGCAAATAGTGTTCAGCAGGAACCAAAAACCATCCAGCTGGAACCATGGGTGCTAAACCAGTCACTGATGGAAAAAGTAGAGTTACTTTCCAAAGTGCCAAAAGTTCTGTTACTTTGTACAGCGAGGACATAATGACTGTATAGAATTCTGTAGAATTCTCTAGAATTTTTAACCTCTCCTCCTGGTCGGATATGCATGGTGTCATCTGGAAGAATTGAGAACTAATCTACAAGAACATGCGGTTCTGTTTCACCCAAACAGAGCAGGCTAGCAGCCAGAGAGAGCCAGAGCATATGGAGCCTATTTAATCAGAACAAGACTGAAGATGGAAAGATGGAGCGCGTGTTAGAGAGAGAGAAAGAGAGGGAGAGAGAGAGAGAGAGGTAGACAGTCAGAGAGAGGCAGATGGAAAAGAGAGAGATAGAGGGAAACAGAGAGACAGTGTGAGATGGAGAGCAATAAAGAGACATAAAAAGAGAATGAGATGACAACAGAGAAAGAGATAGGGATAGACACACACAGAAATAGAGAGTGAGAGAGACAGACGGGGGAAAGACAGAGAAAAGGAGAGAGAGGGAGTTACTGCAGTCGGAGAGAGAGCGTGTGAGAGAAAGAAAAACAGAGAGAGAAAAACAAAGATAGAGAGAGAGACAGAGTTAGAGAGAGAGAAAGAGAGAGAGAAACAAATATAGAGACAGACTGAGAGAGAGACACAGTCTGAGAAAGAGAGAAAAAGACAGGCAGATTGATAGACAGTTAGTGAGAGAGAGAAAGAGGGAGACAGACAGACAGTCAAAGAGAGACTGGGAGAGTGATGGAGGGAAGAAAGAGGGAGAGGTTCCAGCACGTGTCTGGCATGGGCACGCTCTCTCCCTGTGCCTACTCTACATCGGTTCACTTTACAAGCCCAGGAGAAGACGGATTTGAGGACACAACACTCTCGGCAAATAACGTTGCACTCGTTTATCCATGGAACATTTGAGCTCAGCCTGTAAGAATGTGAGAAACATTGTTTAACTGCAGTTACACAAAACGATGGGGTTGGTCCATTCCGACCCTAACCTCAGCAGATGATGGTGCAAAGACGCTAGTCTGTCAGGCAATAAGAACTCGAGTGATAAACGTGTGAGGATGGAATCTCACCTGTGTGGTGATGTCCCAGCCGTCCTCCAGACTCAGCAACACCGAAGACCCGCTGTCCAACAGCTCCACCAGGATGAGGGCCAGCTGGAGTAGCTTGTGCAGCTGTGACACACACAAACACATCAGCAGAACACCAGGTTTAATCTCAGACTCTAAGTTTAGCAGTTCCTGTGTATATACTGTCACGGTCAGCTAGGTACAGGCAGAGTTCACTGCTGACTAAGCTAGATGAGCTCGCTTGGCAAACAGCCTCACAGATAATATTGTTCTGGTGCACGAGGGCCAAGGGGGTGTTCACAGGGCAAGAGGTTTTTGTCGGGCACGGCTCTTAGCGCGGCAAGTTCCCATCTTTGTATCGGATCATTTCCCTGGGGAAAGCTAACCAGAGGAAGGGGGTTAGCTTTGACCCCCTTCCTCTGGTTGTGAAGGGGTCAAATTCACGGCAACGTAAGAGAGTCCATTCTCACAGGAGCGGCACCGCAAAACTGCAGAGACGGAGCTTTAAGTTAAACAGCATGTAGCACCGTGTGCTTGACATTAACTCTGTATCCCATCAGCCACTGAGGCGAGATGTCAAATAACATCAACATTGTCACTAGCCAAAATACCGACACTGCAAATGGAACCACATAGAGTATGTCATTACGCAAATTTCATCATCAATCAGTTTTGTTAATAATTAATAAAGTCTGCATTTTTTGCAAGAGCACTGTGTGTACAAACAGGGCTGCAAGTGCTGCTTAGTTACAATACAATAATTTGACAATTTATAAATCAGTTGATATACAATATTCATCTTCAGTAAGCACTTTATCCTGGTCAAGTTCGCAAAGGATCCGAAGCCTATCCCAGGATAGCCATCAAAGGGACACACACACACACACACACCAGATTATATTATACACACTCTGTATGGGTATCCTCCAAAGTGGCAAATAAATTAACCCAGTTAAGGCCCAGTCCATGTGTTTACATCAAGACCTGCATAGCAAAGAATGAACTGGTGGACAAAACTCACCTGCAGGATCCATTCGCTCTCCTCTAGGGCTTTAAGGAATGATTCGTTGGAGTCGGTAGACGTGGCACTGGGAGCGCACGCCCGCAGCAACTTTTTGAAGGAGGCCTTGGTCTGCCGTGTGTCTGTAAACTCCACCGGCACCAGCTCACAGTTCAGCATGGAGTCCAGCTTGAAGCCCTGAAAAAGTCAGAGCTCAGTTTTAACCCACATAGAAAGTGTAATACTGTGTACAAGTCTAAAGTCCGCTTTACACTGTACGATGCTCGGTCCAAATTTGCTGTCTCAGACAAAAATCTCAATCATAAAAGAAATCTTTGGTTGGAAAACATTGCTGGTTTCAGAACGTTTAGAATGCCGTCGTGAGCCAACGACAAAGTTTGGGCAGTGAACTCAGAGTGTGTGCGCTGCTACAACGCTTCTAAATAGCGCTGCTACAATGCTGTCTAAACCCACCAATCCTGAAAAATGATTGATGATGAAGAAAACACAGTCTGTTGCAGAAATCGCCCAAGAATTTATCGAGATTGCACAGTGTGATGAGTAACAACCTTAAACGATCACAGTGTGTAACACCCTTGATCAAAGAAAGATTCTGAACCACGTCTGTAGCGATACAAACTTTGCAATCACCAGGATAATGCTGAGTAATTATTGTTCATGCTCAGTGGATCATACAAAATGAAATGACCTCTGCAATTTACAGAGCATAAAAAGAATGCAAAAAAACAAAACAAAAAAAAAAAAAACACAGACCACAAAAGCAGACAAGAACTCAGTCTGCATAACTGCTGATCCGAATATTAATTTATGTGAAATGAGCAAGCCAAAAAAAACATGATCAATTTTCCAGTGCACAGCAGAGTGATAGTAGCTCTCTCTGTTGTCCAAATGTAATAGCGTTAGCCAAAATAGGCTAATTGTATTGATAAATCAGCTCTCTTTATAAGCAGATATTAACATCTTATCAGTTAGCAGATTTATTATTATCCGGAAAATGCACTTACTGGCCAAAATGATGAGATCCACTTCAGTGCTATGGAATGTTGTTTAATAGCAACTGTTAACCGACATCTCTTAACCCGAATTCTAAAGCCGCATTCGGACTTCTCGTGGTGCCGTCTGTAGTAAAATATTTGCGCATATTTGCGAACATGTGCAATGTCCTCTGTGATAAAGCTGCTGCATCTGAATGACGATGAATAGATGTGGGGAGTTTCAAACTGCTTTCTTTTCCTTTGAACTGCATGTTACACATGGTTGCATGATCACATTAGTCAATGATATAGTGGCATGTGTGGATTTAAGATAAGGCTTGATAGTGGCTGTAGGTATCCTTAGCTTAAAATAGCCTTTTTAATAGACTTTTCTTTTTTAGTTCTGAGAAAAATGGCATGACTTACTGCTAAGAAGCTAAGAAACACGGTTTCTAAAACTTTTTATAGTCAGGAACTCTTTTCATTAAAACACAAACAAACAAACAAACAGGCCATCTCGTCATTACACAATTCTTTGATAAAAAAAAAAAAATTAGGCACATTTTTAAAAAGTATATAATAATCAGGATAAATTTTTTTTTTTTGGTAATTTCAGAAATTACACCTATTTAAAATAAATTGTCATTAGATTCTGGCTGACATTATTTACAGGCATAATAAGTTGGCTGGTTATTTCCCCCACTGTAACAAACTTAGGAACCTTGGCTATGCTTCGTGGACCCCACTTTAAGAACGATAATTTTAAAGACTCTTCCAAAGCATCTATCAATCTTTTTAATTTGTGTGCACAAAAACGTCTAAGTCTGTGGTGACCAGCAGCAGCCGGAAATATTGCTCTGATGTCAGAGAGATGGCTTTATTATGAAGGGGCCGAAAACGATCAGCTTTGATCAGCTGAGTCAAAAAGCGTTTTTTTTGTATTTGAGATGGAATTTCTCAAGGGAGAAGGACGAGAACACCGACACCACTGACTGTATAACATTTAATCACCCCAGCACTTCATGTAAAACAAACCCCATCCGAATAAATCTTATGCCTTTGTTTAAATCACTGAAAAAAAACATTATCAGCACAGAGCCCGTACCCTGAGGTGAGACTTTTCTCCAAAGATGTAGAGAGCCGCTTGGTGCTTGAGGAGCTGCGTCTGGAGGCTTTCGCTTCCTGCAGGGGGCGTCAGATCCTTGCCTGCCAGCCGTGCCCCTACATCGGCTGCAGAGAGGTGTTGACTGAACCTGTTACTGGAGCGCAGACTCGCCCACACACCTTTCATCAAAAGAGGGACATGCAGGTATTAGACAATGACAACCGTCAGAAAGTTAAATAGTTTTTCACAAATTACATAACAACAAGTGCAGGAGGAGGAAGTAAGAGCAAGGTATTGTGTTTTATTGTGTTGTGTTTATTACCTCAGCATCATATCAGGGTAATGAAATTAAATGCAATTTTCACCTAAAATTTCACTCCTTACGCAGAGACTAGACTGCCTGTGCTAGAAGCTGAATTCTGTTTCACCCTCAGAGCACTGAATGATCTCCCATCTGCTTTCAAGCTTAGCAGTAAATACCAAATCTCGCTCAAATTGCTGTCCTCAGCTGGAATGTCCGAGCAATCATAAACCAGAAGACCACAGAACACTGCTCTTGAGTCAGCACAGACCTGCTCCTACACACCACAAAACAATCCGAGTCCTTAGCGCTCACTGTACACTTATGGAGGGGAACTGAGGACGTCAGTGAGGTTTGTGGTGGGCAGAGGTGGCACAGTGAACTCTACAGAACCGGGGTTAGGGAAGGAGACCATGACCTGACAGAGGGAAATGTGTTATAAGGAAGATTTGTGAAAAAGCAGATTAGTTAAAGAGGAACTATACCTTGATTGTGGAGTCTCCCTTTAGCTTGGTTTGTGTAAGTGAAAAGTTTGTCCTTGTACCCAAGTACTGGTAGATTAAAGATGCAGAGAGAGGGGGAAGGACAGAGAAATCGCATCAGATGGAGAAAAATTACACACTACAAACACAAACACACCCCTCCAAGTGCTTTTCTACCTAATTTTCTATATAGCTCCATCAGTTGTGATGTTTCTGTGGACTAAAAAAAAAAAAAGAAGAGCCTGTTTACTCCAAACTCCTTTGTAATGGAAGTCTAAGGACAGCTGTATAACTCCGTCAATAAACTAATTATAAACAAAACATTCTTTTGGAGAATTCTTTCATGAATTATTCAATCCAAGATGTTTGGAAATTAAGCTCTATATTCACTGGCCACTTTAATAAGAACATCGGTACACCTGCTTGTTCGTGCAATCATCCATTCGACCAGTCATGTGACAGTCAACAGATGGACTACAACAGCAGAAGTACACAAACTGGACGTAGGGTCAGAGTTGAATCCAGGCTGCTGGTGGTGGTTTAATGGTGTGGGGATTGTCTTCTCAAACCGGTTCCATGAACATGACAATGAGTTCAGTGTTCCTGACAAATCTGCAGCAATTATGTGATGAAATCATGTCAACATGGAAGCTCTAAGGAATGTTTCCAACACCTTGTGAAATCCATGCTGCCAAGATCTGCGGATGTGCAGAGAGCAAAGACGGCTAACAAAAGTGGCTTCTGAGCACATATTTGTACAGTATAACTAGTCCTTTGAGAGTTGAACCTACTTTTTCAGGGGGAAGAATCTGTGGAGTTGGGAGGCTCTGCTGGTGTATGGATGAAACGAAACCTTCAGGGAAGTAACTGGAAGTACTTTTTTGCTGTATTTCTCTAGTGTTGGAAAGTTGATAAAACTCAGCTTTGGTACGATTTTTTGTCTCATCTCCATCATATCCTGACACCTTTACTGTTCCTGTGTAACATACAAATATTTGATTTTTTTTTTAAACCAACTTCCCTTAGACTTCTATTATAAGTGAATTTGTATTAAAGAGGCTTTTTCTCCTTAGTACAAAAAAAAAAACAAAAAAAAACAAAAACAAAAAACAGCCAGAGCTACAGAGTGACTGTCAACATTAATCAAAATGGTTGAGAGATGGATGAAAATGAGGGTTAAAGACACAATGTACATATGAAAAATTGTAATTTAAGTGCCATACTTATGACCTCATAGAACTGATGGTCTAACCTCACAGCTGCAGTCACTGATCAATGTTTTTCTTATTATTCCTACTCCACCTTGAGCTGTCACACCTTGGCACCAGTCGGTGCACGCTGATGTTTCATGACATCATGCTAAGTGACTCAATTCCACATTTTTGAAAAGTTCAAGACATTGGATTGGTCTCTCTGTAATTGGATTGCGCTCTAAATGGTTACACCTGCTGATGAAGCAATGGTACATTCCTCCAAGAAAGGAAAGCATCGGGTTGAGCGCTGATGTCTGAGTCATCGTTTGCAGCAGCCGCATTTAACCCAAATTACAACACGGTCACTCCCTTTCACTCCCAGTTTCACTCCAGATGGATCAACGATTCATTTAAAGGAAACTGTTAAACAAGAATACGCTCATCAATGAATGCAAAGTTTTGTCCATTTTATATCACAGCACTTTTGAATTCTTGATTGTGATTGCAGAATTGATTAATTGATTAATTTTCTAACAGCAGCTCTGCCAGTAATTATGGCTGCAATGCAAATTACAAGTGTAGTCATTTATATGGAGATGTTTTTGTTTTTTTTTAAGGAAATGTTCATTTTGCATTTTGGATAGAGTCTCCAGGGTCAGCTCTTTGTAACTGCGACATGTTAAAGTCTTTAGGACAGATTTTGTCTTATTAGCTTCATGTTATGTGGATGTTCCATGACATTAAACGCAACTACGAACAGAAAAAGTACAATGTGTCGTTCTTTAATTAATACAAATGGCAAATTGCTGTGGTATAAGAGGAATAAAACATTTCGGGATGTAATCACACCACTCCGTTGTTGATTATTTTCCTATAGCAGCATTTTATTCCTTACTTCTAAAACTGTGCTCATGAGCATCATGCTAACAAACATCTGCTGAGCTGTCGTTTGAGAATTCACGGCAGGCCAAAGTCGACATGGTGTGCATAAACACGTGTGTGTGTGTGGGAAGTCCAACTGTGGTCATGTTGACTAACAGAACACAGACAATCGGCTTTTAAAATACCAGAAACCTAACTAGAGATTTGAAGTGAAAAATAAGAGCCATTAGAAAAAATTAAAACTCCTTTGAGCTAATGAAAGTAGCTGATCGTGACACACTCACCTCCTCTGGTAAAACTGTTGGAGAAAGAAATATCCAAGTGGACAGGGACCATCTTTGGTATTCTGGATGTCCTTCTTTCAGTTGCTGTGAAAGACATTTGATTTCCAGGAATGGATTTCTGAGTTATGAGACTCATGAGCAAGCTCTTATTTGTACTGCATGTTAATATTTTAAAATTAGTTCATTACATTCAAACACAACCGTCCACAGTTTTAACTGCTTTATGCATATGCTGCATTTGGTTCCTTTAATAAAATTTTTTAAAAAAAGTGGTTAAAATACATCTTGGACCTCCTTGGATCTGTTTCACATGTGTCTCGAGTGCATTTACGCTTTCATTTTTATGTGTATAATCTGAGTATATTCCCGCATGAACTGGGGCAAGCAGCTCTGCAAATCTCTGTAGAGAGTGAAAAACCCTTCTGAAGACCTGGCGTCATTTCGAAAGTGATAGTTTCATTCAGATCATTTCACTTGCTTTCACTTCGCCAGTTTAATATGTATTGAGTCATCTCAGAGAATGACAGCTAAGTAAATACAAACCACATATGGCCTTATCTATCCAATCCTTCAGCACACAGCAAGCTTTATTCTGGGGATTTTCACTTTCCCACTTCATGACTGCTCTTCTTATTCCCAGGAAAACAGTCTGGAATGTACTAATGTTTAAATAAAGTGGGACTTTAAGACATTTTATAGTATGGTAATCTACCTAATTTAGGTAAATTAGGCCTCTGTGTGAGGCAAAACTAAATGAGGCAAACCATCCAATGGCCTTGTTTTGGAAAAGAACAAAAAAGACCTTTCTTTAAGCAATGACTAAATAAAATATCTTTTTTTTTGTATATATCAACAAGTGAATGTGAGAAGATGTAAGGAATTGTATGACCTTCTGCATTTACCCTTTCTTCTACTCCATTTTTTCCTCCTATATGTTAACTGATCATATGATAATACAACACCACTTCAAATTGATTCGCTTTTTTTTTTTAATCACCATGAACTATCTTAGCTGTTACAGAAATGTTTGTAAATCTCTCAGGAATTTTCCATTTGGTTTGGCCCACAAAAACATTTACTCACAACTGTACTAAAAGATTGATAAATGAGGCCCATTATGTGTGAGAGGCTTTGCTGATGATGCAGTTGTTCTTTCTGAATGAGCTGGAGCAGTAAGATGGATTCGAGGTGACCTTTTGTGTCCTGTTCCTCTTATGTAAGTGCACACATTGTGCTTTAGTTCCTTTGTAGCTCAGGCCCATAAATATAAATAACAATTTCGGTAAAGAGAGGAAGGAGCATGGAGATAAGACTCGATGAAATGGGGACAACTAAAAAGCCAAAACAAGTACAAACATCTCGGGCTCAGGCCTCATCGGAAAATGCATCAGAGGTTCTGAGAGTGATGTACCTGGAGAAAGACCAATGAGGGAGCGGTTGGACAGTGTGCTGCTGCAGTTGGATTTGAAGTGGACAGGGATGGAGCTGAGGATGGCCTGCAGATACTTCTCCTGCTCCAGACTACTGGACGACTCGGATGAAGAGACAGGAACTAGAGACAGAGAGAGAGGAAGAGACGGAGATCGAAGAGAGACAGGAAAAAAGAGGGGGTGAAACAGAAAGAAAGGTGGAGAGAGAGAGATAGAGAGTGAGAGAGAGAGGCATGAGTACATGTAGGTCATTTGAAAAATAAAATACAGATACAATGATACTTTAGGTTTCTTCTCTCTTCTTGCTTTTACATAAGATAAAGCAATACATTTCATAAAGACTTCATATCTTGGACTTTGACTAAAAGATCTATGCAATGCTTATGAATGTGTTATGAATGCCCAGTGTAGGTACCCTTCAAATTAGGCCACATACCAGTGTGAATGCAGAGTTAACCTTTTGTGCCATATCATAATCCTTAAATAAATTCTCAAGTACTGTCCTACAAAAGGTTTATGCAATGCTTACGAATGCCCAATGGAGGTACCCTTGAAATTAAGTCACTGTGTTGCTTGCCAGTGTAAACACAGAGAAACAGTTTTGTGTCATGTCTTGGCTTTTGACATGTCTTACATAAACTCTCCAGCATTGCTATAGATAAATATAAATATTTACGCCATGCTTATGAATGTGTTATGAATGCGCAGTGTAGGTACTTTTCAAATTAAGTCACTTTCCAGCGTGAAGGCAGAGTTAAACTATTGTGTCATAGCTCGGGTTTTGACATAATCCTTATATAAATCCGTTATGAATCCAAGTACTGCTTTATAAAAGATCTATGCAATGCTAATGAATGTGTTATGAAAGCCCAAAGTAGGTACTATTCCAATTGTATTGCTTCCCAGTGTCAGGGTCAGAGTTGAACTTCCGGGTCGTCTCTTGGGTTTTGACACAATCCTTACATAAATTCGCTAGTATTGTTTTATAAAAGATGTGTGCAATGCCTATAAATGTGTAATGAATGCCAAATGAAGGTACCTTTCAAATTAAGTCACTTGCCAGTGTGAATGCCATATACTGAGTTATAACAATCCTACATCTGTCCATATGCAAGAAGGAGAGTGAGATGAAACCTTGAGGAATGGAATTAATTTAAACACCTGTTGTGGAGGGGTTTTGAGACTTGAACAGTCCCACTACGCTTTTCCCGTGGAAGCCGCCAGCGCGCAGCAGCACGGCTTTGGTGTGAGGGTGTTTCCAGCTCACTACAGGCAGCCGGTTATGTCTGTAGCAGCGTGCGACTTTCTGCAGACTGCCGTCCTGCACTGACTGAGGCACCACCAGCAGCGCGGGGTAACTGCGCAAAGCACAGAGATATAAATCAGTTTCATTTCCAGTTAACAGCCAATCCTTTAATGAGTTAGTGAAGTGTTCTTGTGAATAAACAGAATGGCACAGTGGCTTACAAGGTTAAACAAGGTAAGAGGTTTACACTGCATTGCATAACATTTGAAGATGGCAGATCGACTATCAGGCTACAACACTGTACCTATCTGCATTCTCGTGTAATTTCACTAGATTTTTGCAGTTCACCGATAATACACACTGCAGTACAGCAGATTGATTAGTAATCTCATGTTCAGATAAATGTTTATCATTGTTGTAAAACAGTGAAGAATTAAGAAATCTGGCCAAGTTGAGACACTCCTTGCATTTGTGCGTCAAGCCTGGACAATTCAAATTCTTAACTGACCTGAATCTAGTCCAAAATGCAGCGGCTTGTTTTCTTACAAACTCTAACTATGAGGATCACATTACTGCGGTGCTCATGGCTAGTCTCATGCACCATGGATATTTAGAACTTTCAGTACTGAACGATGAAGCCTCTGAATATGTTTTGTACGTATAAATGCGAGTATTCTGTATTTGCGTCTTTTCGAATTAATGAACACTTTCAGAAAGCTGCTTAAGGCTCATTTCTAGACCTTTATTTGTCTTCATACCTAATGAGTCTGATCTGTGTCGTTTGTGTGTTTTAATGTGTTTAACTTAATACCAAATATTGATATCCAAACTGAAATTAGGACCATGTAGTACAGATGTCGGATGTTCCCTCAGGCCAGGTAACAAACCTGCTTTCAGAAATTAAAGTGCATCTATTTCCAAAAGACATAACACACTGAAACACCTGGATTGCTGCAGTAAATAGAGACAGCTGGATACACACTATTTAGTCCAGAACACATTTTTATCTCAACTTAAATGAAATACTACGTTCTTAAAAGTGGCACTGTTGCGCAACGCAAGGTCGTGAACAAACCATATCCGGGTCCAACAGACATTTAAGACAAGACTTCACTACAAGCTGGAGGTTGCTTTCTAAAGAGACGAAGGCTAACCAGCTAGCTAGCTCGCAAATTATCTTTCCTTCTTAGCAAAAAAACATGCCGAGTGTGTTTTAGACAGTGCTGTACTTGCTCCAGCTTCACCATACACAATATAGATTCATTATAAGAGCAAGTGTTTCCCATCTTTCCACTAAGAAATTAATTGTAAGCATCCAAACTACAATAAGCTTTCAAGGTATTAAGGCAATGACACACACTGGGTAGTCAATTCAGGATCAATTTCACGTCTGCAGAGGGAAAAAAAACAGTTTTCTCACATTCTTGTTTGAAGGATTGTTAATGACAATCGATCATTTATTGTTAAATTTCTATATATGTATCTTGTTCATTCACTTTTCAGGAGACTCAGGAAACACAAGCTAATCAGATTTTTTTGACAGCTTTATCTTTAAACATGGTGCTAGCTGAAATTCTGTTATTGTTTACCTCATTGAAACAGTCCATGTAGATAAAGATTACTTACTTGAAGTAAGCAATGTCTACAATTTTACTAATTCTTTCTAAATATTACCTTACCAATTTACAAGCTTTCAGAATAATTTATTCCATTTAATCCACAAGGTCAAAGCAAGACGAGTGATATCTGACCTGCGACAGTGCGAGTAGAGTCTGTTGACTGCCGTCACACGGAACTGCTCTCCACTTTTGGAGCGTGAGGAGCTGGCAGTGATGGTGCCCAGACCCAGTCTCTGGTAATCCCGGAAGCAGGCACGCTCCACCAGCTGCTCCATAGTGGACTTGTCCGAGGCCTTCAGAGTGCTGTTGGAGGGCAGCTCGCCGTCATCTGATACTAGGACACACACCAATAACTACAGGTCATGACCTCTGAGTATACCCCATGACCTTCCGCTACCCACAGTGATGCAAGCAGCTCACCTGAGATGTCATCATCCTCGTTCCAGGTCATGCGCGTGCCTTTTTCGTTTTTCTTCTGCAGTGTGGACTGACGACCCATGGTGATTTTGCCTGCTCTCTTTGCTCCTTTCACAATGGTTTTGGAGAGCGTGCTGTCAAAAACAATGATAAAGTGATTCTTAAAAAGTTTTAAAATGGTTTTACTTGGTGAAGTACTTGCTGTTACTACATATGTTAACGTGTTAAAAAGCTAGGGTTTTTTTTTCTAAATAATTTATTAAGTTTAAGCTTTGTATTATTAAGCTATGTATTAAGATAATACAAAGGCGGAATCTACTCTGAGTTCTACATAATCAGCAGTTCCTCCATTTGATTATTTTAAAGAGGAGACCACTGCCTCTTCCTGTCTGTTGGCTCACGCTTCAAAAGCTCGCAAAAATTCGCAAGGCTAAAGTTTATCTAGATAAACTTGCTGTGAATCAAAATGAACTGCAACCGGAAGTGAATTCCTCTTTCACATCGTGTTCCCATTAAAGAGCACTGAGTTTTTCAGGGGTCTTGCCCCTTCTTTGTGAAAATCCAGACCGTTCCAAGACAATTAAAAATTTCTGTACTCTTTGTACATTCATTTCTTGACATTTCTAAAAGTTTATTAAATATTTCAGGAAAAGGGGGAAAAAAACCCCGATGTCTAAGGACATGGATTCAGAACCTTAGTGTCTTTTACTTTTCCACGTCTGGAAATAAGTGCTTTTAAATGTTACTCATGTTCAGTCTAACTGCTGTTTGTGGCCAAGTGTTTAATTAACCCCAGTTATTTAATTTCACCTGACTGTCTGTACACCTCTTGCTTTTCAATAAAGCTTTCTGCAATCTGATGAGGTTTCAGTGATGCTGCTAGACACCAAAACTTCAACTGACCGGAAACCCATGTTCCTCTCTTTCTGCTTGGGCAGGAGAAGCTGTGGAGCCGTCTGTCCTGCCGCGAAGGCAAACGTGCTGAAGATGGATTGTGGGTAACGGATCCTCTGCAGGTGCTTCCTGAAGATCTCCACCATTTCAGAGGTCACCTCCTCGTCGAACGCCACCTTAATCAGCTAAGATGCATCACATCAGAAGATCAGTTCCACTCGGGCCACAGACGTTCTTACTCGATGAGCAACTATTGCATTAGTGAGATTTATCAGTTTGTTTACTGCCAAAATATTTCTCAGCTGGAGCCAGGACTCCACAAGGCAAAAGCAATCTGTAAATAATCAATGGAAATTTTGGAGACACACAACAGGCCTTGCTGAACTGCTCTAAAATGGATGTTGTCGGTTTGGAAAGTGTTTTGCTCCCCAGGGATGTGGAGGGAATATCTTTGTGCAGGGTTAGCTGGCCTCTGTGACCCTGTGTGTATCCACTTTCCTTTTCATTTCTATCTCTGTGGTCTTAAGGGGGCTACTCTGACAGTACAGAGAGATTGCTGTGGATTGCCGTGCTTAATAAAGGTCTAATAATGCATCCCAGACAGCACAGCACAAGCACATCCACACATGGTCAAAGAGGCCCAAATGACCCACGCTTTTATACGCAGCCCAGTTTTATATAACGTGTTAGTAAAGAGATAGGAATGAGCCATAAAATCTTTATAGTACATGAAGAACACAACACATGTGGGCTTGCTGCTTGGTTTATATGCAGCATAAAGCTACATAAGGGTTCATTTAAAAAAAAACAAAAAAAAACAGTCACATCAAATCAAAATGTACATTTCACCTCCATAATTATCACAGTTTATGAAACAGAGCTGTTCTATAATCTGCAGATATTTTTCAGTGCTTCAAATGCACAAACAAAATAGTTCCATACTGTTGTCAGTTATTCCATGATCATACACTCAGCTTCATAAGAATGGGATAAATGACCGTACATAACAAAATGAAACATCTTTTTCAGTTCATATCATCCAAATTTCCTGAAGATAATGGGAAGAATAATAGCCAGTTCTCTCACTCTTTTTTCTTGGTTTCATAAGTAAATCATTAGAATATCTTTCAGGTCATCATGCCAACACTATGCATTCAGTATTGTTTAAAAATGTTTAAAATTGTAATGTTTAAAAACTTTCAGTATTATAAGGCTGAATAAATGGCTAAATTGTGGAATCATATTATAGCTCAAAAGTATGGTAAAATTATTGACACCCCTAAAGGTTATGTAAAAGGGCAAAACAAATTAGACTATTTTAAAGTCAGTCTCAGCCTGCAGGAACTCTGTAAAAAACTGTATTATAATACAATTTATTTCCCTGGTGTATAAACAAAAGGTTGCACATATGTAAAGGAAATATCCATCACCAAAGGGAAAAACAAGTTTTAACACAAAAACTTTACAATTTCTCAACCTTTCAGTCACTGTAATACCTGGAAGGAGGCAGATCGAAGCTGCAAACCTTCTTGCATGTTCTGCTGTAGCTGGTTCTGAATGGTGATCTTTTTGTCTTTAGTCAGCGTGGACACTGGAAAACTTCTAATCACAGGCTTCTCACCGACTACTCAAACACATACAGATACACACACAGACACACACAGAACTGTCAGGTTGATAAGCACTACATTGTAAAGATAGGACAAATGTCAGTAAAGCATTATGCTCTAAATATAGTGCTACTGTCATGATAATCAGTCCACAAAGTGCACATTGTTGTGAAACCTGATAAGAGAGTGGCTCATGAGAGTTGGCTCTTACCTAAAGGATCATGAGGAGTGCCTTTGAAGATGATGCGGTAGGTGGTGAGAAAGAGCGCCCCCTCTGCAGGCAGCATGTGAGGGCCTCCCAGCAGGCCACCCGTAGCATCCTCACGTCCATCAGGGTCCAGGACCACCCGCAGCCCTTCGCTTACCAACTCCTCTCCGGGCAGCAGCGTGGGCCGAAGTATCTTTGGCTGTGGAGATGGATACAAATACTTATGATAACCTTGTCTAAAAATATTGCGATTTCCCTTTATCACAGTATTTGAAAGCACTCAAGCTTTTGGTGAAGAAAAAAAAAAACATCCTGAAATATTTTTTCGCACATTCTTGTATGTATATCTAAATACACACATACATCTCCTAAGTGTTCTTCTTTCTTATGAAGATGTTTTTTGAATTACTTTTCCCTAAATCTCTTCGATTGACAGTATCTATCACATTGTTGTTATAACCTGAAAAAAGATCATCTTTCTAGCGTGGCAGTGTGCAGTGATGCTTACTCAAAATTAGATAATTGCTTGGTTTAGGTGTGGTCAGCAACGCCATGTTCCTCTGGGTGTTTGATAGCCATTGTGTACGGTAAAAATGCTAAGAATGGCAGAAGCAATGATAGACACACTGACGAGTTCTGCCTCTTACAACTTATCTCTGTCGTCATGATTGTTGTCATGGGCCGCGTCTCAAATTGAAAACTGTGACCTTATATTCAAAAGTATTTACTAATCTAGAAAATCCAGAAAACTGGTACAAAAAAACCCCAAAAAACATACTTTCGGTAGGTTTGAAAACGACATGAGAGGTTTTAAAACTTCAAACTAACTGTAATAGGAAAACTGGTTAGTGTTAGTACACGATAACGGTCTAGAACGGTACATATGCATGCTATTTAAGATACAACGCGTATTTGTTTAGTGGAGGTGGATGGACAGGAAAATGTGTCTATTTTTGCTTAACAAGGCCAGTGCAGTATGTCAGGATAGTGAAAAAGACTAAACTACCATGTATTAATTTAACTGTGGCTTATCTGACTCCCAGTAACATTTAAAAATATTAGCACACAAAACCTGTTTTTGATATCTGTAATATTCATCTGTAAAATAATTTAATGAAACAAAAGAGGAGATTGTGTGTTTCTGTCACAACCCTATTTGTAAATCAAGTTACACCTAGTTCGAGAAAGCTTACACCTAGTTCAAGAAAGCCTGATTTAGGGCAAGTCCAAAGGGAAGAGGTGTGAAATTTTTGGGGAGTAGTTATCAGACACAAAAAGGATGAGAACCACTGGAGTAAAGAACTTGATCAGGTAGAAAAACATGAAATGTTAATAGATGGAAATGCAGGGAAAGACAGTACTTTTGACACAGTACTGTTGAGTTTGACAATGGGTCTCCTCAGTGAAGACATTTCACCATTATTCAAAACAGCCAGAATGTTCTGCTTTGAAAACACCAAGACCAGGAGTTCATGGAGTTCAATGGTTTGCAAAGAATGACAGTTTTACGTGGACAATTTATAAACACAACTCAATCTTTATGGTCTGATTCTATGTAAACAATGTCAAGTTGTTATTATGGCGCCTGGACGACATATTTGAGGACTTCAAACGATTAGGATCTCTGTTGACTGTAAGTAACGTCGCACAAATGATCCGGTTATGTTTACACTGTCCAGATCACTGAAGAAGTGTTCAGCCGGGCGCTGGCAGCTGGTGCTGTGCTCTGTCCTTGTCCAGCTCATTAAGAAATATGTGAGCAAAAGAGCAAAGGACAAGTTTGTAAAACAAGGCTCTTGTCTACTGTAAGAATTTCAGGGTTATCAGGAAGAATGACCTTCTCTTGTAAAAGCTCAGGTTTTTGAAACCCAGAGCCAGCGTTCTCCATGAGTCTGTGAGACCAGTGGAGAAATGAGGACAGGAACCCTGGAAGAACCTCTGACCGCTCTCACATCACACAGAAAAGGCCAGAGGAAATGGAGGTCATTATGAGGGTCTTCCATGAAGTTCGCCCGAGCTACAAGTCCCTGTCGGCCTTTCAACACCCACATCACTTTCTGCCTATCCTGCATTCTCTCTTCATCTCCAAACAGCTCACTGAGGTCAGAACAGGCACACAGACAGACGGGAAAAATTAGAACACACTTATTTATCACTAGTGTCTCTCTGGGGAGGGGGAAGCCCCCTCATTGGACTCCCTGGAGTTCACATATCGTCCCAAGCGCTCAACAGACAACGCCATCACCACCACCCTCCATCTGGCCCTCACCCACCTGGACAAAAAGGACACTTACATTCAAGTGCTGTTCATAGACTTCAGTTCAGCATTCAACACAATCATTCCTCAGCACCTGATTGGAAAAACTAAGCCTGCTGGGACTGAACACGTCCCTCTGCAACTGGATCCTAGCCACTGAGGGAGACCTCAGTCAGTCTGGATCGGGAGCAGCATCGCCAGCACCACCACACTGAGCACTGGGGCCCCACAGGGCTGTGTGCTCAGTCCACTGCTGTTCACTCTGCTGAATCATGACTGTGCAGCAACGCAAAGTTCAAAACACACAAGTTCAAGTGACACAACCTTCCCTGGGGGCAGTCGTGGCCTAACGGTTCGAGAGTCGGACTTGTAACCCGAAGGTGAACCCGAAGGTTGTGGGTTCGAGTCTCGGGTCCGGCAGGGATTGT
>CM075013.1:6547106-6561159 GCA_037576675.1 Pangasius sanitwongsei | reverse complement strand
CTGTAATAGCTGCAAAAGGTGGACCGACATCATATTGAACCCTATGGGTTAGGAATGGGATGCACTTAAGTTCATATGTGAGTCAAGGCAGGTGACCGAATACTTTTGGTAATATAGTGTATCTGTACTGACAAATGAATATAAACAGGCATGATGACTGTGATCACATGAAGACTGAAAGACTGAGCCGGCGATCAGTAACGTGGAGATTGAGTAAAGCTTTTGTGGTACATTTAATATGTCAATTGATTATTTTCCCTGTTTATAAAACGCTGTTGAAATCTTCAGCCCGATTGGTCACAAGGAGTGAAAGGAGTCTACAGTGTCAGTATAAAGTTTTCCGACAAGTATTTTTTGTCTTATTAACATCAAAAGAGAGAAGGAAAACGTCTGTTTATGGCTGCTATAACAGGGGTTCCCAATCCTTCTGGACAAACAAACCCAAATGTATGTTATAAATTTCCTGCGACCCCAAGCCTTGAACACCCAACATTTTTTTAAATTCCAGATTTATAATCTATGACTACTACATCTGAACATTTTAGTATGTCAGTAACATGAGCGTGAGTAACTTAAATTCCTTGCACTGACTTACCAGTACAGTGGGAAGTGTTGTGTTGTTACAGAAAAATAACCCACGCCGGGGTGCTGTGATACGGCTCGACTCAAATCAGCCTGGTTTATACTTGACGCATTTTCAAGTGTCCTTGCAGAAGCAGCGGTAACGCAAGTGCCATTACTGTTCACACACACTGCATACCTTATGTACATCTGGAAGATTTAAAAACAACGTGGAAGCCGAAATGCAAAGTGTTTAGAGATTTTATGCACAGCAATGATAAGCACACTAAAGAGCTCTGTCTCTTAAAACCTTCTGTTGTCGTCATGAGCTGCGTCTCAAATCGAACACTCTGCCCTTACATTCACAAGTATTTACTACTCTAGACAATCCAGAAGGCTGATACACAAACCAGCTTTCTGTAGGTTTGAAGGTGATGTGAGAGGTTTTTAAAATTCAAACACTTACTGTAATAGGAAAACCGGTCAGTATTCGCACTCAATAACAGTACAGAATAGTTTACACGTATGCATTTTGATACACAATGGTAGCTTGGAGATAGATGGACGGGGACATTTTTTTTTGCTGAACTATACTAGTGCAGTATGTCAAGATAGCGGAAAAGACTAAAATAGCACGCATTAATTTAAACGTGGCTTGTCTGAATGTGACTCCCAGTAACATTTCAAAATATTAGCACACAAAATCTGTTAATTTGTAAAATAACCAAATGAAACAAGTAAGGAGCCTTTGATCTACCTTTGTGTGACGACCCTCGAGTTATGACGTACATGAGAACAGGACCTAACTTGGTTCACGGATGTTCCACAATAGCACAACAATGATTGTTACTATAAACTGATAAAAAAAAAAAAAGTGTGATGCATCCTTATTTATTTGTAATTGTTGATAAACTGCTGTGGTCTAAGAGGGATAAAACACTTTGGAGTGTGCGGTTATAGAAAAATAATCCATCTTGGGGTTGCAACAGTAACTTTGCATCGGACCGCATCACACCACCACTGTTATTCTTTATATATATAAAATGAAAGCGTTTTATGAGATCCACTTACTTCCAAAATCCGACAGTTTAAAAAGAAGTATCAAAAAAAAATTGTAACACAGTCAGGCCAAAATTAGGCCAGAGTTTGTTCTCCAAGCCTGCATGATAAGCATCACTTCAATAATCATGTTTCTTCCATTAGATGGCAGGCCCCATCCCCTAATAACTAAACGGCAGAAGTTAAGCTCTACAGAGATGTATGCATTCTTCCTTACCTTTCCCTCTCCACGACTGAGGGTTCAGAGCAATCACCTTCTGAAAGCTTGTTTAAATAGTTTATGCTGCTTTACACTGTCTGTTATGTCGGATGTACACTGAGCCATTAACTATTGGACACAATGTCCTCAGGAATCCAGACGTGAAACGCTGGCCGTGGACCGCTCGCTGTGAGTGAAGATAAATCTAGAGCAATCTGGCCCGTGTTCTGCTCTCCGAGTCACGTGATCAGTAGTGATTAGGGCTGCTCCCTGCTCCTGAGGATTAACCTAAACCATTAGAAAACATTAGAGGAAAGGCAGTGGAGTTTTATTTTAACGGGCAGAACACCAGGAGTTCAGCTTTCCCAGCTCTTCATCATCATGAAGTGGAAGTCTGAATGTGTGTGTGTGTGTGTGTTCAGCCTGTTGTCTTGCTACAGATGTGATGGAGTCAAGATGACCTTCTCCAGTCACAAAGCCTCCAGTTGTTTGGAGAATGAGGGTGTGTGTTTTTGCCAGCAAAAAGGAATGCCGAAAAAAAAAAAAGGATAACTGCAGGCTAACAAAGAAAGAAAACCGAGAGACAATGAGTATCTTTTACAGTAATCGTGTGATTTGTGTGAGTAAGTCAAAGGAATGCATTGTTTAGCCGAGAGAGACTTGAGCTATATATACAATGAATCACTAAATCGTGAGTATTTTTGAGTAACGTGGTGTAAATGGTACTCAATTAAAGGAATAGCCCATTTTGTTTCATCCTAATCATTATCCACTGTATCTGTCGTGTATATTCAGTTACCACGAACAAGAATTTCCCTGCAGTGAGAAAAGAACAGAAACTCTGTTTACTTCAAACTCATCTACAATGGAGGTCTAAAGGCGACTGTTGGATTCTTTAAATAAACAAATAAATCTATGCTTCATGGTTGAGTTAAGTGTGCATAATTAGGATTTGATGCCAAAATTGTGCACTCAGACATAACTACGGACTTATGCAATATTCAGAAGTAATGCATGGGTTACAAAATAGACTTAAAATAAAACTAAGGAAGGAACAAATATGACACTATTAATCAATTAATTATCTTAATTGGAGACATTGTTTATTTCAAGGACCGATTTCTTTATGGATAAAATTCTGAAAAAACTTAAAGTGTGCTGTAGATGTAGCATTACTCTTTTTCGTTTTTGATTTAAAGTATAGTGGTCTCTTCTTTTATGTTGCATCCTTTTGTTATATTTGACAGATGAGAGAAAACTGTATTTATTTATTTTTTTGTATCTGCAGTCCACATTTTCTATCCCTGATTTTTTTCAGGCTTAAAGGCAAGTGCTTGTGCTTAAAGCCGGTGGTCTAGAGGCTGCTGAAAAACTTCATTTTGGACGCTTATACTCAAGAAAACCCCAGAGGCGAACCGACGAATGGTGCGCAGGTGCGAATATGTGCGAATTCACCCATGTAAACATTGATGTAACTTTTGTGCATCAATATTGCCAACTCTGAATTCCTCCCAAAATCTGTGTAATTAATCTTTCCAAAAGTTTGACTACATAAAGATTAGGCTGAAAAACTGCTGTACTATCTCTTTAATGCTAACAACACTTTAATGCTTATCCATTCTGAATAAACTCCTTCTGTGTTTAATCGGGTGCCTGCCGAGGTGCTGACGAATAGAATTAAATACATTGTGCATCAAAATATTTGTGTCTAGGAGCACTAAAAGCCATCTTGAACCAAACAAAGCACTTGCAGCTATGCCATCTGACAAACAAACCTGTGCAACAAGAACAGCAGGTCAACATATTACGTATTCGAGCGACAAGCTTGGTCTAGGCAAAGAGACTCCAGAACACGCTGGAAATCGCAGCTTGGACGTACTGCAACGCAAAGTAAACACCAAGAGGTCAGGAACTGGACAGCTTAAGGCACGCAGGAGTCAGAGGAGCAAATCGCTGTGTCTGCTTTGAGGAATATAACAGCTTGACAAAGAAAACCTTCAAATCCCCTGCTGCACAAACTGTGACCGAAAGAATGCAAACAATCGTACTGTGCTGGCTAAAGGTCAGAGATCGACAATGCGGAGTCTGGAGCTAGACAACGTTCATGTCAAATTCATTTTCACTGCAAGATCTGAAATAAATATTCCTGAGTTTTAACGGTCTGTATGCAGACGTGGCCAATATGTGATATTTTCGCAGCATCGATCACCTTAAGATACATAATGTTTGTTTTAATAGTTCCAGTGCTGCATTTACACTAAACTGAGGCTGCATGCATTCTGCCTTTACTTAAATCCAATTGTGTGCTAATAGTTAATGTGTGACCTTGAATATCTACAGCAAAAAAAAAACAAGCAGTGCAGGTCAAGTATGTTACCTACCTTGGTGATGAACAGACACAACAAACCCCATACGCAACAGGAGTTACTCATCTGAAGACTTTTTGCATTTGACCTAATATTATTTGGGTATTCAATAACAAATGTTTTATCATTTTAGTATCAAGAATTGTGACACTAAACTTCAATTTTAAATAAATATAAATAAATAAAAATAAACTTGCACTCCTGGTATTTTCACAAGCATAATTTTTATGCGAGTCATCTTGGTGGATGTTATTTTGTTACAGGAAAATCGAGCAGGCTTGGGGAGTAAAGGGTTATATGTAATGGCGTTATGTAATCAGGACACAAAAAACTGGTAACTGTAATCCGTCACAATTACGTCAAAAAACAAAGTAATCAGACTACAGGTACATTTTGTTAAAAAAAAATAAATAAATAAATGGGAACACTATCAGGATTACAAGCTTTTAAATTTAGAACCAATTTATTTATCTTTTGACGTAACACAACACAGACAGCTGCTTGATTATAGTTCTGGCTCTCTCTTGCCAGTCGTGACTCACGTGAGCCACCTCTTGGTGCACGCGCAAATAACATCTGTCTCTAATCATTCTGATCTAGAGGCACGTTGAAATGACTGTTTATCACGATGACGTCTGCTGGAAAAAACGCGTTACAGTTGTGGAAATTTCAAGATTATTTTGTCTATAAAGGAGAAAATGGAAACAACAACATCACAGTACATTGCAAACTATGCCTTCCTGTTGTGAAGACACTGCCTTTATTGAAGGACTCAACATCTAATTTAAAAAGCATTTAGGCACGGAAATCATGTTAGCTAGCTTAGCTCAAATTATTTAGTGCTAGTTAGTGCTTTGAAATTCCCTGGTTTGCACGAGCCCAGATGTGGGTAAGGTTGCCAGCTATGCTGAATTAGCTGGGAACCCCTGTATTTTGGCAGAAATGAACACGAATCCCCCCATGATCACCCACTCCATCGATTGCTGGTACATGAGATGCCTACTGTCAAAGCCAGTAAGGGGAACTCATGCTAACCCCCCAAGGTCGATCGGTGAAATGAAGAACGATCACGGCTTTGATCAACATGGATTTTGAAATAGCATAATGTACATGTAGATGGTATAGACTTTTTTTTTTTAATGTTGTGTTTGATGGTAATGATATTTTTTCCTTGTACTTGTTCACATTAGTTAATGAAATGTATAAGTTGAATGTATAAGAACAAAATGTACAAATAATGTACAAAGAACTGGACTTTTTGCTGAATCAAACTTTTAAACAGATATTAACATGTTTAGTATGGACATAATGCATAATAAAGCTTCTAAGATCATGTTGCAAAATTATGAAAATTAAAAATATTTTAGATCTTCAAATTTTCGATTGGTCATTGACCTTGCAGATATGTGCTCTACTGTCACTTCTCATTTCCATCATAACTTCAGATGAAACTCTAAAGTTGTTCTCTGAAATGCTTTTGTGACAGTGCTGATGTTGTTCATATTGCTTTTCTCTTGACTTTATTTACATATGTGGCCTTGAAGTAATCCAAATATAATGTATCATTACATTACATCTGATTAGATTACTTACAGTAATCCGTAATCTGTAAGTAATGTAATCAGATTAGATTACTCTCATATTGTGATACTTGGATTACTTTACTGATTACATTTTTTATGAAGCAATTTGTAACTGTAACAGAATACACTTGTAAAGTTACCCTCTCAACTCTGCAATTGAGTACGTAATGACACAAATTAGAGGCCATAACTAGCAGTTTTTTAACACACACTTTGCAATATCACTTTAAAAACACACAGAATTGGAGGCATCTAAAAATCATAATATTACAAGGCCAAAAGAGACCTGTAAGGATGCTTCCACACTAGGCATCACATCACATACTGCTGAACACCCCAAACATAGACATGTTATTCTTAGTTACATTGCAACACTGGAATATTGGCTACGGAATTTTTTTGTTTCAACACGTCATAAATCTCCTCATATTCACTCACAAACAAGTGAAACATTTTTTCACTGGCACCTCCATGTCGATTTTTCTCGCTTTCACTCTAAACACTTGAAGTTGGAGAAAGCTAGGCTCTTTTTTTAAAAAAGCTGAACTTTGGAAGCTCCGCTGTGACCAAGCGGAAAAAAAGGAGCCTTTGGCGGCACTTTTTATAATTCTTCTCATAGGATTACTGTTGTTAAAAGCAACCTTAGGAGACTCTTTACTATAATGACCTACAGTTTAAGGACATGAAATCTCTGTCAAAGGATAAAAACTAGATTATATATCAAGTTAAAAACAACCTAAAAAGAACCTTGCAGGTCCAGAGGTTTAAACAGTGGCCTGAGTGCTGAAGTGCTTCCTGTGCACTATGGCATGCAGACCTCGAGCACAGAGAGTAACAGGGAGAGATGACAAAGCTCTGGAGGACTGCCAAGCTCACTCGGCAAACCTGGTGAGAGGGTAAACCACATGAGCAGATACATTTACAGCACACACAAACAGCAAGAGGTTGCGGCGGAGGTGGGGACATTTGTTTTTCTAATGCTGTAAAAATGCCTTCAGCTACCGAGCTGCTGAATGTCATAAAACTGGGACGCAGCTCTGAGGTCGAGATCCCAGCATGGACAAAAATAACACATATTTTACTGCCTAATTATCTACAGCAGCTTTAAATATTTGGACCCACTGTAACAAAAATAAATGAGTCTAAGGACACTGGTTAATATAAGAGTAAGTGATCTGGTTAATAGGGCTATAAAGAAGAGGCAGTCAGGCTGTGAAATTTTTTAAAAGTGTGCAGGCAAGTTTTGAGAAAGGTGATAAAACTTTGGACGTGAATTTCTGACCTAGTTTCTTCCATAGATGAGCACCACAACATTTCCCGAACACACACACGGCCACGTGGACAGCGCGTGCTCACAGTAGTTAAGTGCAATTCAGTGATTCAGTGCAACAAGCAGGCCGTGAGCCACATCTCAATGAACACTTGTAGTGTTTTTCAACCAGAATTATCCATAATCTGTGTGTGTGTGTGTGTGTGTGTGTGTTTGCATGTGTTTGTTTCTCATCATGTAACACTACCTGTTGAGAGGTTACTGGGTGAGTAGTGACGGACATGAGCAGGCATGTCGTTTACGTCAGAGCATGCACAGTGCTGGCATGTGTCTCCCTACGGGACAAGCCACTGCGCACGAGACACAGTTAGTTTGTTTTCATGGAAGACAGCCTAGTGTGCCAATACTTTAATCTTTGTTTAAAAAAACAAAACAACAACAAAAAAAAAAAAACAGAGAGGAGTTTGAGGTCAAAACTGATCAGAATCTTAAAACACATGAAGGGAACTTATACCCTATGTAGTATGCATGAATGGCACTGGGTATAATGTTATACCCTATTAATTGATTCCTTATGTAGTATACATGAAGGGCACTAGCTGTCATGTTATACCCTATGTAGTAAGCATAAAGGACAGTAAGTGTTATGTTATACCCTATTAACTGATTCCCTATATAGTATACATGAAGGGCACTAGGTATTAAGTTATACCCTATATAGTATGCATGAAGAGCAGTAGTAATCATGCTATACCCTATGTAGTATGCTTGAGCAGTAGGTATTATGTTATATACTATGTAGTATGCACAAAGAACAGTAGGTATTATATTATACCCTACTAATTGATTCCCTGTTATACCCTATGTAGTATACATGAAGGGCACTAGGTATTATGTGATACCCTAAATAGTATGAACAAAGGGCACAAGGTGTCATATTGTACCCTATGTAGTATGCATGAAGGGCACTACGAAGCTCATTATAACCTGTATAGTATGCATAAAGGGCACTAGGTATCATGTTATACCCTATTAATTGACTCCCTTTGCAGTATGCAGGAAGGGCACTAAGTATTATGTTATGCCCTATGTAGTATGAATGAAGGACTCTAGGTATTATGTCACATTCTGCGCAGTATGCAGGAAGGGCACTAGGTATAATGTTATGCCCTATGTAGTATGCAGGAAGGGCACTAGGTAGAATATACAGTGGCATTATGTCTTACCCTATGTAGGGCAGAAAGAAAGTGAATAGAAAGCCACTTGGGATTCACCCAAACTTAAAAATAGTGAATTGTATTTGGATCATGAGTAAGAATTGTATAACCATGTTAAATTGCGATAACAAAATGTTACTGTGGGTAACTAAAAGAACACACAACCGTAGCCTGGGAGCACAGCTATATTTTTGTTTGGTTTGGTCAGTCTCCTCATGGTTAAACACGTCAAGAGAAGACACTAGCCAGACTCATACATCTTTACTGCGCGATGCGAGGACACGTCATGGCAGTATCACTGGCCAACAGCTTGCTGAATTGGCTGGACGCAAACACAGTGTGCTAGATTAGAATCTGCCCCTACCTTTTCAGTGAGGTAAGAGAAAGAAGCATTCATTACTACCATCAATGACTTTAATCTGCTTTCACAGAGTCTTTAAACACAGCAGGTTCTGACGAGGACACGATTCACACTCAGCGATACCGATGTCCTCAACTGACTTGCCTGGGACTCGGGGTTAATCTTCCATCCAAGATAAACCAATAAACCCGTCCACGTCAAACTCCGGTGGCACGGCGTGACCTGCACTCTACACTAACCGACACTGCACCTGGAAACAGGAAGAGAGGAGCATCCAAACCATGACTCCTGATCCTTCCATCACGTCCTCCTCTTACCTCTATATCTTAGTTTAGCGTCAAAAGAGGAGAAGAGACAGAATACTCAAAAGAGATTTATGCTTTCATCTCCCGCCAAGCCAGCTTTGAGAAGCCAGTAATGCACATCGTGCATGAGTACAGTCCTGGGAGCCGGAGAAATACACACCGTGGAGCGGTGCGATACAGTGAAAAACGGCTGTGCGAATGTTTGCCAATGTCCCTGCCTTGGCTTTAGGTGAAAGATTGATAACACAAAGAATAAATCACGGGCCTAGCCTT
Organism: Pangasius sanitwongsei; assembly: GCA_037576675.1. Classification (NCBI taxonomy): domain Eukaryota; kingdom Metazoa; phylum Chordata; class Actinopteri; order Siluriformes; family Pangasiidae; genus Pangasius; species Pangasius sanitwongsei. The sequence continues at coordinate 6,551,965 of CM075013.1, read as the reverse complement.
GATCTGCCTGCGTAAGCAAATTGCATACAAACATCATTCCTTTGGAAAGCTGGGAGAAATCGGATTCCTGGAGTGGCGAAAAGTGCACAGGGTTTCATTAATCTCTCGATATCAGAGACGTTTCATTTTACATAAACGTGGTGCGTCCTTTTTAAACGACGCTTTAATCAGGTTTTTTTTTGCTATGTAAAATGGAACAGGAATTACAAGAAATCCAATACGTTGAGGAATAGTTTTCAGATGTTAAAGAGAGCACAGCTGGTCAGTGAACTTGTGATTTAAGCTGGAATCACAAAGGGGAAAAAAAAAAAGTTCTGCAATGTTCTGGTTGTGGAAGTACACACCATTAGCTGTCTTACAAACAAATTACATGATGCTGTTCCGGGCCCCCCGTGGGTGTGTGGAGAAAAAGCACTTGTTGATTTAGTCAGGAATAGGTTCACAGAATTGGTATTCCAATCACAGATGCACTCATTGCTTGAAGAAATCGGTCTCAGACTTCCTTCTGGCTGTGAAGAGCTGATGGCGCTGAAGAGACAAAAGGTATTAAACTGCACCACTTGCCCTCGAGGGTGTTTTCTGTAATATTGTATCTTTAGTTGCCCTTATTTAATGGCCTCCAGGATTTGACCTCCAGTGGAATTTAACTCTCGCTTCATCACAACCTAAAGAGAGTGATGCGGCGCCGCTTTAGCCTTTCAGTCTGTCCAGCTCTCTCACCTCCTCATCTGTAATCTTTGCTCAAACAGATCAGCTTCCAAAGCTTCAAATTTCATGCCACAGGTTAATGTCTTTTTCCTCAGAGTCTAAGTGGAAGATGATGTGGCACTAAGCCTACAGGTGGCCAGAAACTGCTAACAAACCCTAGAACAAAAAAAACAGACGAGTAAAAACAAATGGATACAAAACAACCTGAGTTCCATGCAAGCGTGGGTTGCACTGGCCCTCAGCTCCAGGCCTGGGGCAGATGTGCTGCAAATATTTAAGGGGGTTAATTCGAGGACAGAGCAGGTGCTGTTGTTGTGGAAAGGAAACAGCGATCGCCCCGAATGATTCGGTTACATCGAAGATCCCATAGGCAAGCAGTGAGTCATTATGTCAATACACACACTCACATGCTCACAGCAAGAAACTGACAAGAGATCCGTTGTGTCTGCGTCTATGACAACAACTCCAGTGGTCATCTGCTCACACAGAGGCGTGCTAACTCAGAATTCCAGCAAAAAAAAATATTTTTTTTTAAATCCCAGCAGCTTTGGGGTTTCGAAGATGCTTATTTACTTCTCCATTCCTGACATGAGTTTTCTCATGCTGCTGTGCTCTGAAATTGTGGGGGGAAAAACAGTATGACAGATAAACATTGCTGCTTGCTGCTGTTACTGAAATCGGGCCTGCGTGTCGAGCAGGTACATAAAAAAGGAACAATTGTTCACTTGCTAGTGTGAACCTAGGCTAAGGAGGAGGATAACAGAGGAGTTTACGCTTTTCCTGGTTTCTCGGTAAAAATGACAATGTGTTTTTGAGAAAGAGAAAGAGAGAGAGAGAGAGGCTGGTGAGGAAATAACTGTTTACCACGGCTAAAACGTAAGTTAGAACAGGAACTAACTTGTATCACGGATGTTCCACAAAATTAAATCTAACTCTAATCTGCTAAAATGTGGGCCAGTGTTAGCATATCGATGCGGTATAAGCAGAATAATACACTCCAAACCGTGCTGCTACATGAATTCTCTGCTTCGTATTGGGCCGTATCACATCACATCACATCACATCAGCATGGAGTATTTTCCTATAACTACATGATCTGTTTTGTTATTTCGTACTTAACTATACAGTTTGGCTCATTTGAAGTAAAAAAAAAAACAAAAAAACACAACAACAACAACAACGCATGCCAATGCAAGTGACATCAGTAGCAGTCATTTTTCCTGAAATTATAGAAAGAACTGACCTCAACGTGCACTTACCCGATAAAAGGCTGTGGTCAGAGGAAGCAAAGCTGCAGCCACTGTATACTCTTCAGAGTTGGAGCAGTCCTGTGGGCAGAGATAATAAGAGCGGATGACTAACAGGAAAAAAAAAAATCTGATAGGCCACAGAAGAAAATAATTCCGGTTAAAATAACACCCTGGTTCACATTATTTTAAAAAATTATTACTGCATAATCACACATCCAAACAATACTTGGCCTTATCACAGTTCTGGCAGGAGCGTTGTGCATTAGCTCAGTGTCCTGTAACAGTCCTTCCACATACACTTATATAAACCTTTCTATGACTCATTTGTTCTCACTTTTTTTTAAAAACAATTTCATGATTTGCATTCCAAGAAGACACTGGAGTTGTCTTGGCATAATTCAATCACCAAAAAAAAAAAAAAAAAAAAAAAAAAAAAAAATTGTTCATGAACTGTTACTGGAACTGTGTGACCTGAAATAATAACAATAATCTGTATTAATATTGTACTTTTCATCTTAAAATACACCATTTCAAAGTGCTTCATGATAAATGTAATAATAAAACACAATATAAAGATAAGGAGATCACAGTCATTACGAATGAACTATAAATCTGTTGTGATTACGAAAAATCAGAACGTATAATAAGATAATGTAAGCATGCTCATGTTTTTTTTTTTTTAAAGAGTTTATTATTAACATTATCTAAATTTACTGATAAAAGGAAACATTTTTTTCATTAGGTGGTTGGTGGGTGTATTGCATAAATATCATATCACAATACTTGAATGCATGATGCGAAAAATATTTACAGAGGGTTAAAACTTTATGGCTCATTATCTGAAAATCAAAAAAATTGTCCACAGAACATTATAATTCCTTTTAAAGGGCTTGACAGAGAGTTTTGGATGATATAACAAATGATCAATTCAGAGATGATTTCAAATATACTAAAAAGCGACATATTCAATGAGATGAAAACGAAACTGGTACAAAAAGTAGGCGTCAATGTCCAATTGAGGATGCTTATAGAAGCACAAACTCCTGACGACAATGATGATACTTATAAAAATGTAGCATGGAGTGAAAATATCATGATAGCGATATCTCGTCATATCGCCCAGCCCTAAATATCAACGAGTTTCTGCAGACAGAAAAACTACAGCAAAGGTGGATGAGCAAATGTGTCAAGGAGGAAAATGCATCTGGAGGCAGAATGTCTGTGACAAATAGCTGGATTTACTACAACATAAACAACGAGCATCATCCAGGAAATGGAAAAGTCTTCACAACTATGTAAGGATTTATCTTTTTAGCCACAAATATGTCAAAACCGGTAAGATTTGGTTGATTCTTAATCATGGAGCATTTTTTTTTAAATCCCTGTGTGCTGTCTGAAACACCTTTTTTACAACCACGTCTCCAGACAAAAAATTCTTCCCTCGCAAAAAAAAAAAAAAAAAAAGAAAAGAAAAAAAAAATTACAAAAAGGAGCAAGACTGGAATGTAAGGAGAGGAACAAATGCAAAACAGAAGTGCAGAACATGAAAGCTGTGCCACCGATACCCCCCCCAACACCCCCCATAGACCAACTGTGCAGCAGATTTTCCTCCAAGTGTCGTGCATGGCTGTTTTATAACACACAACACTGTTTAAAAGAATTCCAGAGAGAAACAAAATGGTTCACAGATGAACTGTTAAGAATAGCAGCTTGTATATCCATAGATACTAAACTATCCTGCATTCTGTATAATTCTATAAGCAGTTATAAACTCCGAGTATCTTTTCAGAATCTGCTGAATGTAACATTGACTAAAACAGATGAAACATTGCAGCAGCATAAGAAGTGATTTAGGATGCTTTCACACCTATTAGTCTGTTTGCTGAATCTGATTCATTATATTGATAATAATTAAACAAACCAAAAAAAAAAAAGTAGTCTTCTTTTCCTTGGGATCTTAAGCCCTATCCGGATTGGATTGATGATAATGTTTTTTTTACATGTTTTCTCAGTGATTAAAAACTCTGGCATCCAGAAAGCAATAAAATGACACCAGATCACGCTCCATTCACAACACGGCATCCAAACACAAATGATTTGAGAAGCAGCTATTTTCCGTTTCACGGTTTGGAATGTGATTAATATCGTGGGGAGGGACACTGATACACACCCTACAAGACTAAATAATGCATGTAGCAACAGCCAAACGTCTTCTTTTTTCCCAATCCGAGGTGACGTGTATAGAAAATCATGGACATGTGTTTCTGAACAGGACTAAAATTATCAGATTATCACTGCTCAGTTCGGTGGAAAAAAAACAAAACTAATTTTCTCAGAGGAGGATGGAGATAAACACCGACCTGGCCTATCCAGAAAGAAATAAAGTCACAGAGTAGATCCTGTAAAATAGGAAATCACCCCAGGACTCCATGTAAATTTAATCCCATCCGAATAGGGCTTTAAGCGTCATGAACGCTCGATTCTGATTGGTTGGAAGGTATTGATTGATTTTCTATAATAGTATCTATGACAGGAGTGCAGCTACAACTAATTTCACTGACGCTTAAATGGAAATTTTGTAAATCACTAGTCGACTAGTCTAGAAGTAAGAAACCCCTAGACAGTCAGAAAACACTGTATGTATATCCATTTGAAATATTTCATCTATAAATCAAACAGTCACAGTCCTCACAGCCGTGATGGGCATTTGCTTGCCTCAGCTAGTCTCTCCCATGCTAACACCTTCGTGCGTGTGCTGACTATAGTCATGCATGGCTCCAGTGGAATTGTTAAATACAGCTTGAAATGCCATAGCCTACACAATTAATACATTTTATTTATAAAGCACTTTACATTTTAAAGAAAATCTCAAAGTGCTACAGAAAGAGTCATAATAACATA
>CM075013.1:6527076-6547006 GCA_037576675.1 Pangasius sanitwongsei | reverse complement strand
GAAATATTTGCTTTCAACAGAGGTGTAGGAAAAGGGTCGAGGGCACATGTGGAGGATCTCATCCCCCTGATGGTGTCTTCGACCTCATGTTGAGTAACTTCTGGGAAGCAGCAAAGCAGGATCGAAATATCAGACTTTCCTTTTTCCGTTTTCAAAATACCCCCACACCTTGCTCATCTTCTGAGTGGACATTTTTCCGAGTCCGCCGTGAGTGACACGGACAAAACACGTGCAAGGTCTGAGGTGAAATGAAATGATTTTGCTTTTCGCTCAAGATATCCAACTTTTCAAAATAACGTATTATTTTTAAAACATAACCTTAACGTGAGAGAAATTTTTTTTTTTGCCTTGCAAAAATACAAAGCAAAACATAAATGTGTAAAAAAAAATTATTATTTTTTTTAATATAATAGACTAGTATTTCCAATGTCGACTAGCAGAAGCAGTACCATTTAGCCGACTAGTCTCGCACATCCCTAGCTACAACTCCCAGACTTATGTTAACCAGTTTGCTCAAATACGTTATTCCTTTCTATAGTAACCAAATAATCTAAAGCCCTGCTCAGACGAGATTAGATGTACATGTGGTTCTGGGGTAATTTCCTGTTTCACAGGTGCTACTCTGTGATTTTATTTTTTTCTCCAGTGTTTTTCTTTTTCTCTTTTTCTGGGCATTAAAACCTCGTATATACACACACTACATGGGAAAGCATTTTCAGGAGGAGAAAGAAAATAAAATCATTAAAAAAAAAGCATGTTGGACACAAGGTTATGAATTTAGTGTGACCCTTTGACTGCGTGACACAAATCTCTGGGTTCGTAGAAAATACAACCTGCTAGAAACCTGCACCTATGGTCATTTGATTGCTGTCCGCATGTGAGAGTCTTATCACTGAGGAGAAGTTTTAAAAAAAAATTATTACAGATGTCTCCCTGATAAACTAATCCGATCGGAACAGGGCTTAAGACAAACAATAAACAGCTTAAAAAACCTGCGGTTATTTAACAATGAAAATGTATTGTCATTAGTATGGAGAAGTTTTCTGTGAAGAGATGTCTAACATGTAACATTTATGGAAGGAGTCTCCAGTGTCAGCACTTTGCAACAGTCAGAAATAAAGCTGTAAGGTTTCTGCAAAGGGAAACGCTTCAGGATGTGGGAGAGTTTGGTAACAAGTGGCGTTTTTTTGACTTATTAGTCAAGCCAAGTCAAATTTATTCATATCGCACATTTAACTTTTGTTGGCCAAAGTGGTGTACAGAAGTTAAAAATCAAAGGATATTAAGAATCACAAAAGATAAATATCAAATGAAACAAAGCATACTGCAAGAGAAGTAATAAAAAGAAGAAGGAGGAAAAAGAGAGGCTGGTGAGGAGGCTGGTAATGTAAGTGGTAACAGGAGCGAACTGGTTTCACAGACAAGCCACAATATTAAATATAACGACTGTCAGATCGCAGATTTCTTATTGTGGAGATTCCCTGAAAATAATTAGCAACACGTTGCTTTATGGGAAACCAGGGCGACACCGAACAGTGTTAGGCTCACGTCTGGTCCATTTCTGCTGCTGCCTAGAGGTTATATTGGGAACAGAATGAAGCATTTCGGTGTGAAGTAGACAGGCTTGGAGAGTTAATGTTAGACACTGATTCATCTCAGATGGTCGAGAAATGGCCCAACAAAAGGGTGAATTGTGGCAATCCACAGCCGTGACACTACACTAGTCAGAAAACATCCTGATTATTAAACATCCTGCTTCAAAATAAGAAGAGGACAAAAGCATTTAAAGTCATAAGCACAATGCGTCAAAAGCACAATGCATCATTCTTCAATAAGTAAATAATGATAACAAAGAGGAATAAAATGCTGCTATAGGAAAATAACCATCACATCACTACCAACACACATCATCACCTTGTCACTAATCATTCTTATAACAGTGCATCCACACACACACACACACACACACTTACTTTTTACTGTTACTGTTAAGCACACATTACTGAGACGTCATGCTTAACAGTGCAGAATACAACATGCATTTATTTGCTGTGAGCTGCAGCACGTATGAGGCTTTTACTCAACCACACAGGAATGCGGGAAGAGCTCATGTGCCTGTGAGTCAGGATGCTTTGAGTCCATACAGTACGTGTCCCTACAGAACTGTGTGTGTCCTTTTCTCTACATGCATTACAGCATGCGACCTAGTTCCCTCTGGCACGTTGACTTTTGTACACACTAAAGGTGGAAGACGAAGATGGCTCAGCTTCCTGTACGCATTACTTCACACACTCTTTCGAGGATCTGTGAAAAGATTTGCCCTTGACAAGAAATTCGGATAATGGTGGGCAAAAATAGCACAATAACCTCTAAAAACCAGGTGTTTCACAACAAGTCTGTGCAAAGTTTCCTGTATAATCTTTGTAATATTTGCTCAATGCACTGGTGAATAACATCCAGTCATCCAGAGTTGTTTGTTCAGCCAGCGTGAATAAGCCAAAGGCCAGGGCTGATGGTGCTGCATGGTGTTTACCTGATGTTACTAAAAGGTTTTCCTGAAGCTCTGCATGGGAATGATCTACATCACAAGTTCCCAGTGCACTGTTTCTGCGTTAACACTCACGGACAGACAGAGATATTGCAGAGTAAATGTTATGAGAGGATCTGAAAATTAAAAACAGTGACTGGAACAGGAGACGACTGGGGAAAAAAAAAATCATGCCCTGTTCTATGGCCAAAAAAAAAAAAAAAATCAGGCTGCCGTTCTAAGGATTCCAGATAAGCTGGCAATCGCTATTCTATCGCAGTGGTGCTGAAGCTGATGATAAAGCCATTGCTGAATATTAAGAGTCGTAGTGGAATAGAATAGAGTGGTTGGGAATAAAATAACAAGTCTAGTCCTAATTTGTATGCCAGAAATTCCCTTAAAACATATTTCAAACAGGGAGGAAGTTATTGAAGAATAACTATTTCAGCCATTTGACCTTGCTGTGACTTTGACCCTGTTTGGATGGATTCCAAAATCTGATCAGTTCATCTGCGGTTAGAATGCTAACCCCATATAAATCTTATAGACATTCAACCGCTCGTTCTTGAGATACTGCGCTAATGAGAATCTTGGACGGACGGACGCACAGACGGACCGATGGCAGAAATCTTAGATAGCTAGAACATGGGTCTTAAATTCTGGAGCATGAGCACGTGAGTCACATCTCTGTATAACAAGCAGGAAGAAGCTACTAAAGAAAAACTATTTCAGACATTCGACCTTGCTGTTACCTTGACCCTGTCTGGATAGATTCCAAAATCTGGTTACAATAATAACTCCATATAAATCCTACAAACATTCAAGCTCTCGTTCTTGAGATGTCACGCTAATGAGATTCTCGGAGGGACACACGGACATCTTTTGCTCTGTCTGAAAAAAGGCTTTAAATTTTGCTAGGTAGCTGCTGAACTGCTGTGCAACTTTTGCTGGTCTGAAGAACAAATAGTGAGCACTGGTGCTGATTTATGGAAGCTGAATAATGACGTATGGCAGATTACAACTTCTCATCCACATCTGCATTGTTGGGCATCTTTAAAAAGCTAGAATTTTAAGTTTTTTTGTTTTTTTTAAACATATTATCTATTTTATCAATTAACCCCATTAACCTAGGCTCTATAATTAGAATAGATCATTTTTAGGAAAAAGAAGGACTCTAAGAGAAAACATTTATTAAAATAATAATTTTCTTTATTTTAATATATGTTTTCCAAATACCAAAATATGTAATGGAATACGCGTATAACAGTAGAAAATGGTAAGAGCGACTTTTAAGAAGAACTCTGTCTCTACTAAGAAAGGACAGTACGTCCTCAGTCTCCCACCTCTCTCTGTTGAGTAGCAGAAACTAGGGGCTGTTTCAGTATTACGTTTTGGGCCTTGAGTTTGACACGGGTGATGTAAGTGGTACGTGGTCAATGCAGACAGACCAAGCTACATGTTAAAGAACATCTCATAGCATGGGATGTTCTGCGCCCTTGTCCACTGACAGCAAAGGCTGCAATGCTGTAGTGACTAAACAGTTTGGTAGTATGCAGTGTGGGACGTGGCCCAAGCAGTCGTGAGTGTGAGGATTTCATTATGTGCTGCTGTTTCCTCAGTCTTACAGAAGCATTGGAATGATTAAAAAAAAAAAAAAAAAAGAAAAAAGAAAAAACTTGCTTGTGCTGATCAGTGTGACTGTCACAGCTACTGAGTACCAGGAGTATCTCGTTGCTCTGCTGTAAAACCATACCATGCTACTTATAAGGATGGTTACACGTATATCTGGTGCTGATAAAGCTAGCCCACTATCTCTAGCTATCTAAGTTACAATGCAGAGAACAAAACTATCACCTCTGGCGCCTTGCAAATAGCTTTGGCACACTAGCTAAAACACAATTAAATATACACAGAGGTAAGCCAGATGACTCGGCTGGCTCGATATAAACTGAGTTGAAGATTAACACTTCCTGTTCATCACTAGCCAGCTACTTCAAGAACAAATAAATGCCTCATTTGTTCAGCAAGAAAAAAAGCTCCTGAATCTAGCTTTTTTTCCCCTAATAGTATTAAACTGACTCTAAGTCCCATTGCTTACACCCTCATGCTGTCTGTCTCTCTGTCTGTCACACTGTTGTTGGACTTGTTTTGTGTCTGAAGAAGACACATAATGATGTTTGGCGTGTCCGTGCTGGTGTATATGTCATATGACTACACATTTCCCGCCAGTTCTGACAGACACCCCTGGCATGGCGCTGACAGTGAATTACTGTAATAGGATTGTCAGTGTGAGTCACAACTGCTCAGGAATATCAGAGTGATTTTTTTCCTCCCTTTACTGATTTGTTTTTTTTTTTAACAAAAAAATCAGACACAATGTAGCTTTGCAGCTAAATAAATGATGGAGTACTTAACAATATATTAGGCTGTTGTGCAACACATCATCACTAGTCATTATAAAATAGTTTTTGTTCTCTGGTTTGGTTTATTACAGTTCACTGGTCAAATAATGAATTTTGAATAATAAAAAAAAACCTCTGGCAACTAATTTGATTCAAGTTTAAGCCCAAAAAAATATTTTGGTGATGATTTTTGAATTGCTACACTGCTTGGCCAAAAATGGGTCACTGTTTGGATTTAAATAAGCAGATACTTAAGTGCCTATGACTGGATAATTATTGCAGTAATTAATATGTCTCAGCCGGCAACATTTCTTGTAACCCTAACTGATGCAGTGTGTAGCTTCTCATTCCTTAAACAACCATGTCAGAAGACGTATCCCGTGGTTGTGGAAAAGATGTTACTGTGTTTTGGAAGGGGCAAATTATTGGCCTGCATCAAGCAAAGAAAACAATTAAGGAGATTGTTGAAATCACTGGAATTCGGTTAAGAACTGTTCAACACATTATTAAAGCCTGGAAGGATAGTGGTGAGCTGTCAAGTCTGTGGAAGAAATGCGGTCTGAAAAACACTTCAGTGACTGTGAATGGAGATCTTTAAAACACTTGGTGAAGTCACATTGTTAAAAAAAAAAAAAAAAATGGATATTAGTACTTATGGCTACGTTGAATAGTGAAAGTAAGAGCATTTCCACACGCACAATGCGACGAGAACTTACAGGATTGGGACTAAACAGCTGTGTGGCCACAAGAAAGCTACTAGTTTGTGAGGCTAATCAGAAAAAACAACAACTTCAATTTGCTAGGGAGCATAAAGATTGGACTTTGGAACAATGGAAAAAGGTCATGTGATCTGATGAGTCAAGATTTATCCTATTCCAAAGCAATGGGTGCATCAGGGTAAGCAGGGAAGTGCATGAAGTGATGCACCTGTACAAGCCTCTGGAGGCAGTGTTGTGATCTGGGGTTACTTCAATCGGTCAGATCTAGGCTCAACGACATCATGTGGCAATAAAATGAAGTCAGCTGAGTACCTGAATGTACTGAACGACCAGGTTATCCCATCAATGGATTTCCTTCTTCCCTGACAGCACAGGCATATTGCAGGATGACAATGCCAAGATTCATCAGACTCAAATTGTGAAAGAGTGGTTCAGGGAGCCTGAGGAATCATTTTCACACATGAATTGGCCACCACAGAGTCCTGACCTTAACCCCATTGAAAGTCTGTGGGATGTATGAAGTGGTCCGACTCTACCATCCTCAATACAAGATCTCGGCCAAAAATTAATGCAAATCTGGACGGAAATAAATGCTGTGACATTGCATAAGATTTTCGAAACAATGCCACGACGAACGTGCGCCGTAATCGAAGCTAAAGGTGGTGCAATGAAATGTTACAGTGCGCGCCTTTTTTTTGGCCAGGCAGTGTATAGCATCCAGTAAGCAGGGGCTAGTCGCTAGGGGGTGATCATTTCTACAATGTGAAAGGAAACGTTTAAATGTTCCTCAGAAGGACACACTTAAGAATGCGAACAGACTATTTCTGCAGAACACCAGCCGCAGGCACAGCCTTAAGAAACAGATTCCGGCACAAGAAACAGTGCGGGTGCTGTCTCACAGCTCAGTCATCTGTCACTGTGCAGGAAATGGCTGGAATGCCAGGATGAATTTGCACTCTGTCCCCCTGCAGGGTCTCTGCTTGTCTTGCTCAACATCCTGTCCCAGATCTGGCCATGGCTGTAGCTATCACCCACTCATCAGAACAAATCCAAACAACATTCTACTCTAAATACTACTATTAGACTTATTAACATGTTTGTTATATGAGGCTGTGATTAATATCAGCTCATCATTTATAGACTGCTTAAACAGTTACAGTCGAGCAGCATTTGCCTTGGAGCTGTCCTCGTGCTTTGTTGTAAAAACGAAACAGGATGACGGCAAGCACCACAGGAATGCAAAACACAACGGCTTTGTTATTAGCTCACTCGTTTTCCAAGAAGTTGTGCAAAAAGGAAAGAGCGGCTGCCACCAAACCAACCTGAGCTGACCCCACCTGCAGATGCGGCGCCTCCAATAACAAGAAATCAGATTCGGGCCACATGTGTTTTCTGCACAGCAAAGCCAGTGTATATTCATAGCATCCACATCTGACTTATAAACAGATGCTCCGTGTCGAATTGCGAATGCAATTAACTGTAAGCGATGGTGCCTGCTCTGTTTATGGTCCATCTCCTCCTCAGCATTGTCTGTGTTAGTGGTCACAAGCATGCTGAGGAGGAGACGGACAATGAGCAGAGCAGGCACCATCGCTTCCAGTTACCTCCAGCTCATCTCAAAGTGCTTGGAGACAAGACAAAAGCCTCCTGCTGACAAATGTGTTCTCTCAAGCTTTTAAGCACTATATCTGATCACTTAAGTGCTCGGGATGACGAGCGCAGAGTGACAGGGTTGTGCCTTTTGGTTGTCTCCATCTCCAGCTTGTCTAGAAATAGCCTGTGGAGCTCCAGCGAAGGACAGCTCCAACAGCTTCACATATGCCTGTGCATAAATATCCAGCTGATTTAACGCACATGTGGGTATGACTTGCTCACAGAAACACATGGTCACGGATTTTAGAGAAGCCTATCAGTGCGAACGGAGCATAATTTTTCTCCCATGCGGCAAATTTTATTTCACCTCTGACCTAACATACAGCCTGTAACTTATGCAACTATAACGCGCACCGTTGTTCCTGGAAAAATACACCCTTGGGAAACCAGCACACTGACATAACAGAGGAATGAACAAACTTGTCACCTATAGTGAAAAACAAGCCAGACCTCTGTCCACGACGGCAGCCAGGGCGACATGTGGATCCCATAATGCCTTGACCTCACTACGAGTATGTGCAGGAATGCACTGTATTTTTCACAGATAGACAAAGCGTAGTCAGTCTATTTACACTAATGAGCTATTATGCTCGATTACAACATTGACATGTGTGACAAGGCAGCTGATAAGCCAAAAACGAGGAGCAGATCTTTTCTCCACGGGGCTGTGTATGTGTGTGCTCATTTTTAAGCGTCGAGGTCATTACATGCATATCTCATAAACAAGTACTGGCACCGCCACTGGCTGTCGTATGTCAGCACTTCTTGTGCCGGCCCTCCCTTTTCTTGTGATGAAGCGAGGCGATGCGATTGCTCAGAGTGAGATATGAAAACAATTAAAGAGAGCAAGCTATCTGCTATTTCTGTTTCTTTTCCAGCTCATCTGAAACTAATCCATCGACTCTCGGCTCCTTGCAAGATCGTTTTGCAATAGATGTTTGGAATAATATGATACAAGAGCAAAAAATTTAAGTGGAATATTAACTAGAAGAGGAATTTGAAATAATTAAAAAATTCTTCTAATGCTTTCTCTAATTTTTTTTGGCCACACACACACCTATAGTATGCGACTAATATTTAGACTGCGTATTTGGATAATAATTTTATTATCTACAGTGTAACCAAACAGTGCCATGCTTTTAAAAATAAAGCCTGGTTTGGAAATGTGAAAGAATTAAAACTATGTGTATGCTCCAAAAACATTTTTTTTTCCCATCTAAGATGCTGTTTATTAACGCTGCTACAGGTGCCTAGTGCAAATCTGTGTAAGTTCTTTAAATACTGACATGTGTCTATTAAATGGAGGTGACACGGGAAGATTTACGACTACGCAACTGTAAAAGCAAGAATGTGAATGTTTTAAGCAGTAACTGTGTCTGTATAATAAAGTGATATCTGTTACATCCATTGAGACATTCCTTGAAACACATTGCGTGCAGTCCAGCGCTGATTATTTCCCATTTGGGGTGGCGTGAACATACGCACCGGCATCGTGGTGTGCATGTTCATGAAAGCGAGAGGACATACTGAACCCGCTGGCCTCTCGTGGATGAGACTTTTATCGTCGCTGCAGTTAACGATTGCGCTCTACTATCGGTCAGGTGGCTTCCATTAGAACGTCTCCATGTGCCGGTAACCTCGAAAAGATGGTCTTGACACAAAACGGAGGCCCGTTGTGAAGAGCCTGCTGCATATTCTGCAAAATGTTATCTTCATTACATGACTCAGAAGCATTCCTTGCTAATTCTCTATCTGTAAATCTACATGTCGTCACTGGACGTCGTGTAGAACGCTGTATCGTCGGCCATGCTGTTAGTCGTCATCATTAAGTGCGTTTGATGGCTGAGTTTGGATTTCATGCACATCATTATATACAGAAAGCTCTGGCATTGTTTCAACTATTTCAAGGAAATCTGCTTTCAATTAAAAAAAAGAAGAAGAAAAAAAAGAAAACTCACAATAGACACCCTTTGCCTTATTAAACTGGGACATCCACGTGATTTTTTCATTTATTGTTCTTTAATGCCATGACCACATCAATGGCTATTTCCATGGCAAGATCAAAGCAGGTAAAATATTCTGTAAATTCTTACAGGATTACAAAGAAAAAATTTTTATAACATTCCAACAGTGTCACCAACAGCAGCTATATAAGGTCCTTCACTTTAATATTTGATAAGAATTCTAGGATTTTTCTTGGTGAGACTTTGATTTTGGAAGACTTCTAGATATGCCATTTCTAAGTAGAATCACTGTCTAGTATTGTTAAGAGTAGGACTGTCTAGTAATATATGCTTAACAGTCATTCTTGTTTTACAGGAGCCACATGTTGGTCATCCTCGTGATTAAATAGATCAAAGATAAACATGACACATTTTGTTCACTGTACAAATTTCACTAACAATATCGTGGTGTCCCTCCTGGATAACCCCACCCCCGCCACAATCCAGTACACACAACAGCCGGGCTTGACCGAGGTTCAGAAATCTAACGAGGTGGCATACCAAACCCTTTCCAAATATTGCACTGAGGGGCAAGAACACATTACAGAGCGCATATTTGACCTCCTGTCATAGATGCAAACCGTGAATAGCTCGAGCCGTCGTGCCCCTGACTGCTTTTACAGCTCCCACATCCAGTGATCCTGCAGTGCTGCAGTGCTCAAGTCCACTACAGCTGCAGATGTTGGGACTAATAACCTCACCCAGGTTCAGAGCACCAAAATATGCCAGGAACTCAAAGTGACTCCATAAAAGCTGTGCACTAGTAAAACGGCGCCGCGCTGTTAAAATCCCCCAACCTCGTGATGTGGAGCTGTAAAACAAAGGACTACCAGCAGGATCTCGTTACGCTGTGATTGATGGTAACATGACAGTTTATAGAAGAATACCATAAAAGTTTAGGGGAAATTTTTAATAACTCACTAACTAAAAAAACAAAACAAAACAGGACTTTCATGGGAATCTGGTGATTTGTTCTCTCAAACAGTCATAAATTACAAACTCGATATAAACCAAAGTGCCATAACTAACCCAAATCACTTCTCCGTGTACATCCAGAGGTCGAATGAAAAAGAAGTCATAACGATGATATCGCAAACTCTGGGCGAGTTAAAGTAATAAAATCCTGCCCACCTCTGTACCCATTACATGGCATTGCAGACGTCACAGACATCAGACGGCTTTAATTTATGAAAAGACAGCAGGGGGTCTCACTAGCTAAATGTGGAAATGATAGCTATTAGAGTGTCTCTGCTGGTATTGTTTACGGTTTAGCTCTTAAATACCTTCAGGAAAATAGGTAAGGAAGTCATGAGTTTTAAGAAAGAGTTGCAAAATTGCAACTTTGTTTCATTAAGTATCTTTTACAGGATTGTAAGCATGCTCTCCGAGTCCTGTAATTGTGAGTGCAGGTATGTGACGCGTCCCACCTGAAGAGCGCAGTTCATCATGCGCACTATGTGGTCGAACTGCTGGTGGTCCAGGATGGCACGGTTCTGCTGCACGTGTAGACTGAGCTCTTCGGTCAGACACTGTCGGGCCGCTTTGCCTTTCAGGGCGCGCAGGGCCGCAGGGAGGGCCTGCACATGACACCAACAACAATACCGCATTCATATCTCACTCAGCACCAAAAAAACCCCCCACAAAACCCAGAGCTTCCACCTGTTCTGTTAGCACTGGTTATTATTTTGTCTCCATTCCTAAGGTTCTCCTCCATAACTCTTCTGACATTGTCCATCATTCAACAGTTTTTTGTTGGAAAAAAGTTAATAAAGCTCATAATGTACATACTTATTTTTAGTATTTCCTGTTTTCCTGGTATGGTATCAGTAAAATCAACATGGACTAAAGCACGCACACACACACACACACACACACACACATATATACATGACACCATAACATTTCTTTCTGGAATTTTAGCACCTCCCACACCTCTGTGGTTCCCTCTATAGACAGAAACCAAACAGAAAGCCAACATGAAGTATGTTATGAAGGTATCAGGCCCTTATAAGGCACCAGATTCTGCACATCACTGAAGCAATGAACATCATCACTCACTCGGTTGGTGTTTTGATGATGGTGTTTGAGACTGCTCGGCCTAAAAAATGTGCAACTGGGTTGTGCTTTTGGACTGCGAAAACCATAGCTTATGATTTAGAACCGTTACATCCTCATCAAACCATTCCGTGAGCCCTTGTACACTGTGGATGAGGGCGGGGTCATCTTATAAGACCACTGGGATAGAACGTTTTCATCGTGTATCGATTTGCAGTGACGCTTCGCTCTAAAGGAACAGGTTGACCCAAAACTAATGTAAGCAAAATAAACAAATGCCCCCATAGCACATCATCATAATCAAGCTAGCCAATATCCAACTGTATCGCATAACGTTTATGGAAGCCGGTGAAACCTCTGGCTGCTCTGCTAGCGCTCAGTCCAGATTTTCATATCCGTGGTGTGGAAATGGCTACACGGTGGTGACGGCTTTACTGGCTCTGTGGAGCAGTCAGCATGGAGTTCAGCATTTTTGTAGCCACCAAGGAGTGAAGGCTTTTATATTAAACACAATGGGTGCGTGAAGAAACTGGCTACCATCCCACAGCTGTTATAAGGGGAATCCATCCGAAAAAAAAGACTCGGATAAGATCTTGGCAACCCCTGTGCTTTAGGTGGTTTACAGAGTTATTTGGCTGAAGAAAATGTAAAGCAAACAATGCCGCCAGTTAATGTTAGAATAATATTTCTGTTTGGCCTATGGGGATAGGGGGATGAGAGGGAGATAAGAGGAGTATGTGTGACTGTTTGTTCACCCTTTTTCACTCCTCAGCTGCTGCATGTGTACGACTCCCAGATGGAGGTTTGATGGTGATATCCATTCTAATGCCATGAGTAATACAGTCTAATCTCCGGACCATCTTGGTCCAGATGTGTGCATGCGTGTGTGTAATCTGCATTATTGCTGCTAGTTTGCTTCATTCACCTTCTCGGTCTCCAGCGTCTTGTTGTCAAAGATAAAGCCGATGCAGCTTTGCACCACCTCGAGGCGCCGGGCGCTGTTAAACACTGAGCTAGCCTTCCCTGTGATTGACACTGAAATGCAGAGACAGAGAGAGAACACTGTCTGTTAAACACTTCACAAGAACAAAATGGTCGGAAGTGGACTTTTTGTTTGGTCTGGAAAACACTAACTCTAATTAGTGATCATCATAATGTATAATAATTATTACACCATATTGCTGTCGAGTTCTCAGTCCTGATTGGCCAGAAGATGTTGATTAATTTTCTATAACAGTAGCTCTGGTGCTAATTAGTGATGTCATTTCTATAGTAACAACTTGCACTTGTATTGAGGACCTGTCACATAAACGTTTATTTAGCACTTACGGAAAAAGTCTCCAGTGTCAGCACTTTGTAACAGTCAGAGGTAACAGTCACAACACTATAGTTTCCTTTAGTCACATCACTAAAGGTAACTATAAATGGATAAAAAGTATGTCATGTCGTTCTTTAATAAATAAAAATTTGTAATTGTTGGCAAATTGCTGTTGTATAAGTGGAATGACGGACATGCTGTTATAGAAAAATAATCAACTCTCAAGCACACCATCACATCGTTGATTGTCTTCCTGTAATAGCATAAGCCAAAGTGGTTTATACCTTATGCACTTTACTGAGCACCAGCTCAGTGTTCTCCAGGTCCTTAGAATAAATATTCAGAAGAATGTAATTCATGACCTACCAGGTGCTTTTGGTACTCACCCACAGGGGGACCTGCAGGCACTACACACTTCTTCTCGACTCGCATACTGATGTTGGAATGGTTTTGTTTGGCCAGGCCCTCCTGCATGAGCTCCCCGACCTTTTCCTCGTCTATCAGGGGAAAGGGCACCATGTGCACGCGGAGGTGAGAGCCCTCGCTGGGCCGAGGTACCTTCTGGAAGGCCATATGAGGGTTGGGATTTTCCTGAGGAGCAAAACACACAGCAAGTGAACCCAGGATATACCTGGAATAAAAACTGCAGTGATGGCAAGCAGTAAAAATGCCTGCATTAATCATAGAGATCCTCTTGAGCCAAGCTACTCTGCAGATGCTTAAAAGTTCAATAAACAAACCCTTAGTCCTAACTGAAATGTCCATGTCGAGAGCATCAGTGGTCAAATATTTGGCAGAATCACGGTACTTAATCAACACAGTGCAGCAGAGCAGGAAAGAGAAAAACAGAGAAATTTGTTCGAAAGGACAACCAGATGGAGTGAAGAAAGAGAGGTCAGAAGAGAGAGAGAAGGAGAGAGGTAGAGATGGACAGCCTGGAGGAACAAGGTCATGAGGCTGAGTTTTATGTGCTCACGTTGCGGTAAAGCTGCTCGGAGAGCTCTCTCATGTGCTTCTGAAGTTTGCCTGGGTTCTCCTCTTGCTCCTTAAAACGTGCCATGTCGTAAGCCACCAACTAGCAAGACAACAGCAGGACAGTCATCTCAGCCTACGTCTACTTGAGGATTCTCAGACATCTTGCAGATATAATACTTGCTAGATTATTGAATCAGTCATTTTAAAAAAGGAGCTTGCTCATCCACTGACAATGACATGACCAAAACCAAGAAAAAAAAATGGTGTCACTGGGGTAAGAGACAAAAGAGTGCTGCACTTCACCTCGTCAAAGAGATCACAGGCCCTGTATGGAGGCCCTCTCTCTGACACAAACCCGGCGAAGGCCATGCTGTCCAACACCTTGGGCAAGAAATCGTTTTCGAGCAGGCCACGCTGGCCCAGGAAGGCAGCCTGCAGGGGGAAAAAAAAAAAAAAAGGAACAAAGATGTCAAATGTTGTGGCATGCTAAATCAATGAGTCACAGTTCACAGTCTCCAGGAAAATCCCTATTATAAAAAGTGTGTCGCTCAAACACCATATGTCTCATGATTCAAGTGATGCAGAATGACTTATCTAAACTAGAAACAAACAGCGTGATCAGCCGCAGCATTCCTGAGAGCCGCCGCTGTTTGTGTGGATAAAAATGATTATACTATATCATACTATAAACAGATGACTGCAGCGAGGGAGTGTATTTGTCGAAGGGGTGAGTGAGACGGATGGAGCAAAGCGCTGGGCCTCAGTGCAGCTGGCACACAGGGATGCTTGAGAGTTAATGGGGAAACATGCTGCATTCCTCCGCCATAATCTGAGCCATGTGGGGTGCTCGGAGAAGGATGTGCAGAGAGGTTGTTGTGGAAACGACCTCCCAAGCAAATAAAAACAACGCAGGGAGGGGGTGTGTGGGCGCGCACGCAAACACGTACAAACGAGTGCCATTTTGATTCTTTGCATGTGGCTCTTCACAGGACAGACAATTTTTAAACTAATGCGAGGAGATAATTTCGGCACTTACAGCCGAGTCACTGGCTCATGAACTAAAGCATGGCTTCCTGCTTATCTCCCGGTTTATCCCTGTACTCCAGAACCACTCAGTTTATGAAAAGGTGGCCATTTTTTCCCCCCACCAGCCTCAGGACACTTTAATGTTAATTTATGGGTCTGTGTCTCCACAAAAAGCAGCAGGACACGCAGACGCTACTTATTTTGTATGGACTGGAAAAGACTGAAAAAGCAAACCTTTACACAGGCTTAGAGTGTAAAACTAATTTCAAACTGGCGTGCTGATTTTACAAATGCTTAATGAGCCTTTTTTTTTTTTATACTGCCTCAGATCATGTGTTTCAGAATCATTTTTCATTTATTTATCCACAGTAATTTTGTAATGACGCTGATATTTAGATGGGATTTCTTACGCTTTATGTTCAACATAAACATATGACATCTTGAACTTGTCTGCATGAATCCCAAACGGCTCCCTATTTAATAGATAATTATGTTACAGACTCTACATAGTGCACTATATGCACATATTTAGGTTTCGGACATGTAATATTCTTGCTTGACATTAAGTATTAATACGTAATATGGGTTCTGGGACTAATTATATTTAATTAGGCATCATTATAAAAATGTGAATATAATGTATGCCATGAACTTACTGCGAAATAAGAGACAGCTAGCTAAATATTTCCGAGGTCATGTGACTAAAAGTAGAAAGAGAAATGAAAATGATGTTTCCATCAAACATAATAATGATGTTTTAAAAGCAGCAAGTGGTCATAGCGGGGCGGTTGGGGGGAGGGGGGATAATCAACATCGTCGAGCAATAAAGCAATTTCTGTTTGCTTAGCGGCTGATTTAGACTGATTACTTCAAAATCCACCAAATAATTGTGTGCTGTAGGCTGAAAAGAATTTTGTGAACAAAACATATGAATTGCATTACACGCCAGCAAGCGCGAGTCTAGACCGGTTTGAAGAGGACTAGGACGGTTACAGTAATTATTCACTGGTGGACCCTCATAAACCCTCCCCACACACAGAGGTTAATGTCAGAGTGCTTTGGCCTGGCGCGCCGTCTCTCACCTTGTGAAAGTGAATCACGGGTTCGGAGTGGATGCGAATGAGCTGCAGACAGGACCTGTAGCCCTGAAACAGTTGTGCAAACAAGCGCAGGAAGACCGCTCTCACCTCCTTATCCTGCCAGTCAGAGACAGAGAGAGCAACAGAGAGAAAGTTAACTGTCGTGAGTCAGACACATTAACAAACGCTCAAAAACAGAGCCATTAATGAAAGAGGCTAAACTCCTAAATCACCTCCTAACTCGCTGAAACATTTTTTCAGCCCCCCTGGAGAACAGATAACTGATAACGCCGTCTTCTGCAACCAGCATATCAAACCAGATACTCATCTTGAAGTTGAATCCTTTTCAACGATGTTGCATTAAAAAGCAACCTCAGAGGTCAGGAGGGCAGGCTGGGGGGTTATTAGTGAAACACTTACCAGCAGTTTGAGGTTGGACGGAGCAGAGCGCGGAGGAGGGAAGGCGTTATCAGCTATCTCCAGATCTGGGTGCAAAACCTGGAAGCAGTCAGAGTGAAGAAATATGAGTTTATTGCTTCAGCTGGAAAGGAGTGATTAGAAGTGATGAGCGCTGAGTCAGTCAATACAGAAGTTTTCATGTGAATGCCAAATGCAGGGTCATGTAATCAGCGCTGAGTGTATATGGGTGAGAAGCTACAGTGTGTAAGGGGGACTCACCATAGACAGCGAGCTGTGTGTAGTGTGTACGAGAGGCTCGGGGAGCTGAGACAGATGGATACACTCTGGGACTTTTATCGTTCCTCCGTCCAGGTCAGCAATGATCACGTCCAGCTGTGATTGCCCCATGACAAACACGTTAGGGACACAAACGTTGATCAAAATATATTATAATAGTACAATACCCCGAACTCACCAGATCCTGAATTTCACTCTGGAACATGGAGTGCACCCCGATGATAAAGGGCGTGGGTGAGCTGAGGACCTCCAGAAGCCCAGACGGGAGGATGGGAATGTACGGGTAGCTGCGGTGCAAAAATCAGAGAGGCAGACGATTACCGCTGCTGGAGGTCAACAACACACGTCTTATAGTAGATTATTCTCTCAAAACTACTGGAGCAGCTACATTTGGATTGCACTGCATCACAGCACAGTCCACCTCTATACATGTTTAAATTCTGATTTGTGAGTTAATGCTGGACGAACACTGGATGAAGTGCAAAAGTGTACCACCCTGGGTTTCTGGGTGGGATATCAGGTGATGGAACAGAAATCTGAGTCCATTTAATGAAGCTTTCCTACTGAAACCATATTAGGATGTAATAATAATAATAATAATAATAATAATAATAATAATAATAATGTTTTGACCTTCCACAGCACTAGAGGCCATTATGACAAAAGAAAACCAAATGGAGTGAAAAACAAAGACACTACCAAGAGTGGGAGAAAAAAAGATAAAAGCAAAAACAAAAATAAATTAAATTAAATAAGAAAAAAATAATAATTGGAAAAAAATATTTAAAAAGAAAAAAAAAATGAAACAAAAAACTAACTAGTGATTTTTTTTTGCTTCACTCAAAAACAGAAAAGAAAATTTAGAAAAAGAAAAAAGAAAACAAAAAAACAACTTAGTAAAAGACACAAAGAGTGGAACAGATATTTTATCAAAAAATAAATAAATACATCAATCATCAAAATAAACAAACAAACAAATAAAAAACTATACTAAAATATAATTAATAATAAAAATGATTATAACAGTGATTTTTTTCCCCACTAAAATGCAGTGTGACAAAAATCGTATCAAAAAATAAATACATAAATCATCAAAATAAACAAACAAATAAATAAAAAACTACAATAAAATATGATTAATAAAAAAACAAACACAAACAAAAAAACAAATAGTGATTTTTTTCTACTATTAATATTTTACATCATTTTCGTTACTTGTGTTAATGAAGGTATATCTGTGACACCTAACCTACGCTAAATGTCTGAAGTTCTCATATGTATTCAGTAACAAAGGGGGACGGTAAAATAAAATGATTCATTTACTCAGTCAGATGCAAAAGTCACAAGGTGTCACCTGAGCAAGAAAACACTTTGTTGTCTAATTCTTGGGGGAAAAAAAGCTAAAATGAGCACATTGCACAGTAGCATGTGATAACATTCCCCCTTGGAAAAATCCTGGAAATTTCCATTCAGTTCCTTTATCCCCAACAAAGTATGATTACTACCCTACAATCATACTTTCAGGATGCTATTATGAGAAGCGAAACAGACACAGACTGTGAGATTTAGTTTTAATAAAAAAAAGGATGCAAAGAGATTATGTGTTTCTTTCTGTGCAATTGTGTCCTATTTTTTTTTTTTTTTTTTACACACCTGTATTTGAGAGGAAACATCAGGGCTTCTAAAGCTCGAGAGGCCTCTCCGAGTCTCTGGTAGCTGCTGGAGTGGAACAGAACCTTGTGTTCTGTGAGAACTGCACAAAAAAGACTCAGAACATTCTGGATGCCTGAAATGAAATCAACAACATAAAAATCCCATTAATATGCATTCTATTAGGAAACGCCTATTGACCGGACACGCTGCTATGAATTACAAAATCCTTCTAAAAATAAAGTGTTGTTTTCGAGACGAGAGTCACGAATGGCATTATGCTACAGTCTAGTAAAAATGCTGATTATTTCATTTCTAACCCATGAGGCAGTCACAAACACGACCAAAACAAAGACCAAATGTCCGGCATAATGTGAACCAGGCAAGTCAACCCGGGCGTGACACAAGGGTCCTGGAACGCGGAATAATTTCATGCTATACTGAAAGCAATCATAGCTGCTCACGTTCCACATAAATCATCGCTTCATAGTCAGCAGGATAATCACAATATGTTCACAGGATAGCAGGCTTTATGCATCTTGTAAACAATATAAATAAAAGGACATAGCAAATTGACAGTCAGGAGGAGAGGAATGGTTTACAGTTCCTGTTATTGTTTGTTATCAACATACCAAGGAGATCATTAATCACACGTTGGGGAAAGATCGAGAGGGCCAAACAGTGACAGAAGCATCCGCAAGAATGGCCCAGGGTCAGCGGTGCAGCTATGTGTCAAAGTCTAACAGTCACCAACAAACAGGAACATGATATGAACACGAGCAGGAGCTGAGCTACAAATGACAAACAGCAAAGGATGAAGAGCTTGGGAAATGAACAGGCACTTTTTTGGCACTGTTATAACAACTGACTTCCTGGGATGCACACCTTCCAGAAAACTTTATTACCGTTCACAAATAGCCATGAAGCAAAATAATGAGTTCTCAAGGAAGAATGTAATATTTCAGATTTATATCTGCCTTCAACTCCACCATGTTTACATCCCCAGCTGGTGTCCTTGGCCTCTGGCGGAATAAATGCTTCGTTGCATCAGCTAAACAGAAGACAACAGGTTTCATAATCTGAGAGATATTCAGCCACACACATTGTCCTCTGTCTCTCCGACCTTGAGGTATTTACTTATCAGCTGGAAACAGGGGTCCATTTCCGACCCCAAATACATGCAGGCCGACAGACAACAAGCTGAGGGCACGCTGCAGACGAACTACTTCCTGTTCCGCCAGGTCTGGCTTGCTGCGGAACAGGACGTGGCTAAAGGACGTTCTTGAAGTTTGACTTGGGACTGATTCAGAGACGAGTCATGGGATTTGGGATTCGGACCTCTGGTGGTTTACCTCATGATGCTCTGATTGGTTATGGAAGGGGAAAAACATCGCAGTCACAGCAAAACAATATTACCAAAGAACTGAGAAGTTGTCACTGAATCTGACAATTCCAATGTGAGACGGTCTTCTGCCAGGCCACATACCACACACACACACACACACACACACAAAGTCTCTCACTCCCAAAGAAACATAAATGTTTCAGTAGGAGAACACGAGGACATCTACGATAATTCGCCGACTATAATATATATTTTAAATATTATCTTCATTGAGAACACGGCGCTGCTGAATTCTCGATTCTGATTGGTCAGATGTAGTTGACTAATTTTCTATAATGCCAGTTCTGACGGCAGGTCTGTCTGCAAGACAAATCCCAGGTTTATATTAACGCGGTCATCCTAATGTGTCCCGTTGCACTTACACCCATCATCATGAAGTGCTTCGAGAGGCTCGTCATGAGGCACATCAAGACCCTGCTGCC
>CM075013.1:6498728-6511541 GCA_037576675.1 Pangasius sanitwongsei | reverse complement strand
GTGGTGGTGTATAGAGCCAAAAATGTTAGAATTGTGTCAATGTCCCAATATTTATGGACCTGACTGTATATATATATTGACCAAAAAGATTAAATAGACCTTTTTTACCAGAGCTCTCCAGCAAGCAGCATCAACAACCTATCTGTAAAAGAATTATATGAAAATTTGCGCCGATATGTTTTTTAACCATTTACTGCATTACTGCAGAATCACTTAAAATCCGCCATCCAGCTGAGATTTCACAATTGCCAAAGCTGGTAATATTATTACTCCCTCCTATACTCTCCTTACTCTATACTCACTTTCCTGTCTTATTTAGGCTAACAGTTCTGGAACACTCATTTGTTTATCTTAATATTTTACCATGGAAAATCGAGAGCAGGGAAGAATCATTAGCGCATTAGCCTAAAGGAAACCATAGACCGTAACTTGAGCTCCAGTCAGCCTCACCTGCAGGTTGACCTCAGCCTCGTAGAAAGTCAGACAGGAGCAGTAGTGTCGGTTTGAGTCGATGTCTGTCAGCACCACTGTAAAGAATGTAGGAGGCTTCCTTTCGCGAGATAGCCTCCATCCTCCTGGCTGACAAAACTGAGGAAAGAGAGCACATGTATGTATGAGGTTAGATCTCACAAAGAATGTAAAACAGAGAGCTAAAGAACATCCAATCAATGATCAAACAACCTTAACAGTTACACTGAAAGGGCTTCTTAGTGGTGCAACAGAAAAGTGTTCCCCTTATCGGTGGGAGATTGTGAGTTTGAATTCCAATGATGCCACAGCCATCCGTGACCAGGAATGGTTCTACACTCTTCTGTCTATCAGAGTGACAGCAGCCAATCATGGGCATCTGTGATATTGTGTATGTGGAAGAGGGTAGCTAGAGCTTTCCTCCAAGTCTGTTACACTACCATTTGATGAAGCATGAGCAGCAGTTCGAAAAGAAGTGTTGGCGAAATTGGAGGGGGAAAAAAAAACACCAAGAAAAAAATATTATAATGAACAAGTAGAAGGGCATTCCTACAAAGAGCAACAAGTCTTAGTTCTTCTTGTGACTAATTTTGTATGTATGCCTCAAATACTCTTAAAATATACTTCAAACAAGAAGGAAACTATTGAAGGAAAACCATTTCAGACATTCGACCTTGCTGTGACCTTGACCCTGGTTGGCACAATTCCAAAATCTCATCAGTTCATTCGCTGGTTACAAAGATAATCTCATATAAATCCTACAAACATTCAACCGCTCGTTCTTGAGATATCGCACTAACAACTGCTCCCCGGGCGCTGCAGCAAAAAAGGCTGCCCACTGCTCCGGGTTTGTGTTCACGGTGTGTGTGTTCACTACTGTGTGTGTGCACTTGGATGGGTTAAATGCAGAGCACAAATTCCGAGTATGGGTCACCATACTCGGCCACACATCACGTCACTTCACTTCAAAGAATCTCAGATAGACGGATATACGGACAGGCAGATGGACAAACCAAAAACAAAGTGGTGGAGGCATAACATCACCTAATGAGACTAATTATTGTTACAGGCAACTGTGAGGTCATACACTATATGACCAAAAAGTATATGGACACCTGAATATTGAACATCCCATTCCAAAACCATGGGAATTAATATGTAGTTGTTCTCCCTCTGCTGATATAATAACCTTCTTCTGGGTAGGCTTTCCACTAGATTTTGGAAAATGCTTGTGGGCATTTGTCCAGTCGACCAACAGAGCACAAGAGGTTGAGCACTGATGTCGGGCGACAAATCCTGGTGCACAGCCGTCATTCCAGTTCATGCCAAAGGTGTTCAGTGGGGTTGAGGTCCGGGCTTTGTGAAGGGCACTCAAGTTCTTCCAGTCCAACCTTGGCAAATCATGTTTTTACAGATCACACTTTGTGCACAGGGGCACTATCATGCTGGAAGAAGTTTTGGCCTCTTAGTTCCAGTGAAGGGAAATCTTAATGCCACGGCATACCAAGACATTCTATACAATTGTGTGCTGCCAACTTTGTTTCAACAGTTTGGGGAGGACCCTCATATGGGTGTTATGGTCAGTTGTCTGCATACTTCTGGCCATCTAACATATTTCTGGAAATTCAATAAAAGGGAATTCTCAAAAGAAAATTAAACATCCTAACATCTAGTCCTAGACAGTTCAGAGTGCTTACTGGAACAAGATGTGAGAGGGGACTTTTGTGAGGTCCTGGCATACTGGCTACTTATAATCGTAAAACGGTCGGTGGAGACCAGGAGCAGGATGTCCTCCTTTAGCTACTACATCATCCTCTCATCAGAGAGCAGGAAATGGCACTCATCCGCTTTCCTTGCCACTTACGCTGAACACCTACATTCCCGTTCAGAAATTTCTACTCACAATCAGGAATGTGGATCAGGAAACATCAAGCAACGGCCTCATGTTAAGGTTAAAGTAATTATGTTTCATTTGTACCACCACTTGCTCCTGAAAAAAATCAATGGCTACTAAGAAGATACAGATTTGTCCAGTCAGAGATGTGGAACCACAAACTGGCTCTTCAGCCGTCAGCAGAGTTGCAGCGTTGAGGCTAACAGATGTCCTGCAGAATTCCGGACTGTATCCGAGTCAGTGTCACTGCAAATGAGCACCATATGATGATCAAGCATAAGCATGCACTGCCTTACGTTAGTTGTGTCACGTTTACACGGAGTGTCCATTATGTTATGCATGGACGAGAGGAACAGAGAGGAAGTAGAATGAGAAGCAGAGAAAGCGAAAGAGTGGTGGAGCGACCCAAGGGCTTGAACCAGGATGTCACAGTCCAACGGCAGACACAATAGCAGGCAGGAAATCTCTAACACCACAAGGCAGCGGAGGGAAAAAGCGGAATGCTCCGGCATCATCAGATCGGGACAGGTGCCAGGAAAGTTACAGAAAATATGAAAATATGCAAAGTATGTGGTAAATTTCCAGAGGAAAACAGATAAACAATACAGATGCTTACCTGAGGACACGTCAATAAAAGATGGAGAAGAGTGGAATTGGCTAAAATCACAACACCACATCAACAGCCCTTTCCTCTGAATGGCTAAGATTCACTGAGAAAGAGACTAAATGTCTAGAAATGTCAGAATTCTGCCTTGGGAGTCAAGTACTAGACGTAAAATCCTCAATTTGTTCTGGTTTAATCAATCACACAAAATAAAATCCAAACAATAACCATGATTTGTACATGCCTGTCTGATGAGTACAGTAATATCAGCTTAGTCTAGGCTTTGTTGGCGGGGTCTACAGGGACCTCGGCAGCCAGCTCTATGTTGGGACGTGTCTCAGAGTAAGACGCCAAAGCTGTCTGCTGTATTCAATCACTATGGACAGCCAACAATGAAGTCAGGTCCCATGACAGGCCGTCATCAGAACAGCAGCTATTTTATCTGATTCATAATGATAAATTTCTTTTTCAGGATGCCTGACTGCATTTCTCTGAAAAAGTCTGGTGATCGTTACAGAAAACAAAACCACTAAAGCAATACACTTTACAGGAACACACTAGGGATGTTCTGATCTGATCATGTTTATTATATTCGTAATGCTGGATCAGATATCAGAGGAGAAAAAAAACGAATGTAACAAACGGAGCTTGAAAAACATCACAGAATTGTCTGTAGTGCATTACAATGCAAAGCAACGTAAAGCAGATCACACCATAACAATTTTTAAAAAGAATTCAACCGTGAAGCATTTAAAGGTTAAACAGGTAAAAGGTTATAATGTTAACATTTTTAAATGTTAAAAACGTATGTTTAAAGACTAAAACGTTAAAACATAGTTAGTTATGGGGGTTATGTTAAACCAGGCGGTTACTAGGCTGTTGTTAGTTGGTTACTACGGTATACCAGCTGGTTGCTAGAATGTTGCGATGGTATTGTAAGTGGTTGCTAGGGCGATACTATGTGGTTGCTATGGTGTCCCAGCTTGTTGCTAGGCTGTTCCAGATGGTTGTTAGTGTGCTACCAGGTGGTTGCTATGATATTCCAGCTGGTATCTAGGATGTTACTAAGTGGTTGCTATGGTATTCCAGCTGGTTTCTAAGGTGTTGCTAGGTGGTTGTTATGGTATTACAAGTGGTTGCAAGAGTGTTGCTACCTGGTTGCAATGGTGCTCCAGGTGTTTGCTAGGGTGTTACTAGTTGGTTGCTATGGTATCTCAAGTGGTTGCTACGGTGTTTATTGGTGCTTCCTATGGTATTCCAGGAAGTTATAAGTGTGTTGCTACATGGTTGCTGTGGTATTCCAGCAGGTTGCTAGGTTGTTGCTAGCTGGTTGCTGTGATGTTCCAGGTGGTTGCTGTGGTATTCCAGGTGTTTGCTTGGTGATTGGTATGGTATCCCAGTTGGTTTCTAGGTTGTTGCTAGCTGGTTGCTCTGGTATTCCAAGTGGTTGCTAGGGTGTTTCTAAATGATTGCTTAGTCATTCCATTTGGTTGAGTTTGCAAGGTGGTTGGTATGCTATCCCAGGTTGTAACTAGGCAGTCGCTATTGAATCTCAGCTAGTTTCTAGTGTGTTAATTGGTAGCTATCATGTTCTAAGGGGTTGCTAGGGTGTTAGTGGGTGGAACAGTGCTGTTTTAATTGACTCCAGCACATCTGAATTAACATGGCCAAATCATATGAAGGCAGGACCAACAAACCATCCCCTATATATTCCTATGTGAAAAAGTGTTACATGGCAACTGTAATTCTGATCTTTTCCAAAAGCACAATGCCACTGTTCTTGTATAGGATCTACGCTTGCACCGAACTTTGTGGTTTTATGTCAAAAATTGTGATGTGTGAAAAGAGAGAAGTGCAAGAAGAATAGTATTATGGCTTTGTCAAACCAACATAATAAAACACTAACGAATCACGCAAAGGAATGCAAGGAATTTATTTAGGCTACTGATGCTAAGAAAAAAAAAGCAAGCCGCAACAGTGTGACAAAGAGCATTGAAACAGCATCAGAGCAAAGCAGATAACAGAAAAACTGTGAAGGGTAAAGAGGCACATCAGAGTGATGTCAAGGGGAGAGGTGACTCTATAAACAGAATTCTGATAAGAAACTCCACTACTGTAAAACTGACCTCTATACAAAGTACAGCGTGACCACGAACAGAATGCTCATAACAGTCTATCTAACCACACACACCCACACGCGCACACACACACACACACACACACTTGTGTTGAACCAGCTGAGTCATATCAAAGACATAACACATCCTGCGCTTAGTTTAGATCCCAGTCAAGTGACAATGGCACTTCAAGTGCTCCTGAGTTTGTGATGTCAATAAGCCCGGTAACATTTTCGCTGAGGGTTCCTCGTCATGTGGACATGCCGCCCGTTCCACAAAGCGATACTGGATCTGCGGCTTGACCTGCTAAGAATCGGTGCAAGCTGAGCAAGCATGAAGAACAGGACAACCAAATTAGACCTTCATCTGCTGTCTGGTGTATTCAATTACTCCAGTCGTGCCTCTTTAGTGACGGCTATAAATAGCGTAAAGAATTGTCCCGTCTGGAGGACAAAGAGAACATTTTGGCGTATATGAACCGCAGGTGCTGTCAAGTGCAAGCTACAGGCTCAGAATAACCTCACGAGGTTCTTTGGTATTATCATTATTTGGTACTATCTTAAGCCCTATTTGGATGGGATCACTTTCACTCCATGACATATGTAATAAAATTTTTTATACATCTACTCTGAGATGCATCTACTCGTACGTCTACATCTACTCATACATTATTTTGAATGCATTTAAGGTTTGAATGCAGAGAACATTATCGAATCATTAACGATTATGTTTATTTATTTGTCAGCATCTAATGTTGATGATTAAGGAGCTGACATCGATACACTCATTTATTTCTAGAAAACTAATCCCCTGTGATATTACACTCTCTTCATTTCTCAATTTAGGAAGTGTTTCATATAGATATGTGCACTAGACAACTAAATACAGTGAGTAGAAGTGGCCAAAACTTTTTGTTGCCCAATGCAAGAGGCAGCATCTGCCTGCAAAACCACAGACGTGTCTATCCGGATGGGATTAAAATGATCAGACCATGACCGAGTTGGTCCAAAAACAGTAGGTAATTTAGTCTGCAATTCTCAGGGGAGGAAGGGAAAATGAAAAACACCAACATGGCTGGATGTGGAGGGAAGCAAAATCACGGAGGAGCACTTGCAATTCTATGCAAATGTAATCCTGTCTGTGTAGGTCTTTTGTTAAAATAAAAAATGTGTGGAAACTGTAAGTAAGAACTGGACGATTTAAAGAAAACCCAGGAAAAACCAGTGAGTGATCTTAAAGAGGCTCATGACAAACTGACTTCATACTGTGGCATGATACGAACAAAATCCACATATATTCATACATATAGCCACACTAATTAAAACCAACTGAAATAGCAAGCTAAAGTCCTGGAATGAAAAACAAAAGTTTTTTTCAAGGAAGACAAAACAATGACATAAATGAAAGAGGAGGAAAGGGGTGACACAGGAGACCTCAGCCATCCTCGAGGTCTTCAGCCAACACCATGCTTTTACTAAACAAGATGTGGTTGGATGTTAAACTCCAGACATGTAGAAGGTCTATTTCTGTCAGCTAGGGCCAGCGCCAGCATCACGTCTGAGCTAGGAAGTGCCAAAATGAATGCTCTATTCATAGGCTGAAAACTCCCGACGTGAAAACTTCCTTAGAGCATCTTCAGGGTCAAAGCTAAAGAAAGGGGGGAAAAACTCTAATGCATGACTGTGCTGCACTGAAGCTCCTATGTAGAATCTACACGAAGCAGCTCCGTGCTGTGGTGAGATGTTAACCACAACATTATGGACTTTTCAGCCAAACCGTATAAAAAAATCAGTCAAGTATTGTTCTAAATACAATTCCAGCTGGGCATGCCATTGGCTTGGTTATGCAATCCTGCACACACGGTTCAATTTAGGGACAGATATTTTTAGCGAGTCACGAAGGATGTCTATAATTCACCACAGATCAAAACTGGAAAGTTAGCAATAACGAGACTTCCAAACCCTATAATTTGGATTGCTGACGATGTTCCATGCATGCAAGAAATGTTGATAAAGGCTAGAGGATTATATCTGTAATTTGGTGTGTTGTGTTAATGTGAGTTACAATCACAGTCAGTTTTGTGTACAGCTTTTCAGTCAAATATTTGGGAATTCATTCATTCAGTCACTCTAGCCAGACAATGTGGAAAAACATGGACACAACTTCCTAGCAAACTCGGGAAAGTCCTGATGAATATTCCTTGTGATATATGGACGGCTACATGTTACATACCACAAATAACTGTAATATGTGATATTACATATTACGGTTAATTGTGAAACTGGACCATTGCCCAAAAAGGCCAAATAGTGACCATCAGTAAACAACAACAACAACAGCAACCACAACAACAACAACCAAAAAAAAAAAATAATAAGAAGAAGTTCAGCAGGCTTTGGCCAGGCGAGTGTAAACACCTTTGTCTTGAGCTGAAGAGATGCACAATACAGGCCTGCGTCACCGAGCAGCCCCCTGCCTGTAAACGGAGCGATAACGCATCAGGGACAGGTGCTTCCTGTGAGTCACAGAGCACCGAGCTCAGCCCCTTCGTCACTCTCTCCAATCAGCGAGCTTGTTTCTTTCCTTTTGTGTTCTTCACCTGACAAAACAAAGCTGCAGGTTGGCTACAACCTGACATCATCGGCAGTCACGAGGGCCTTCACTCTCCAGTGCTTACCCAGGAAGAAAAACATGAACCCTGATTCTGCCTGGAAATTCTGCCCACCTCCGCACTCTCGAAACAATGGACGAGTTATACACAGAGATCACTACTGACCTATTAACTTTACTATAGAGCTGTTTTTCTCCTGCAGAAATAGATGAGGATAAACAAAGTGCACCTGAACAGGCCTTAAAAAAATATTAGTGGTGGAAATAGTGACAAAAAGCTGGACTGAGGTTCATTTGCTCATACAAAACTCACAGTCTGGTTGAAAACTGCTAAACAGCACTTTCAGTGTTGGATGTTTGAGTTATATCACTTGGTACCTTCAACAGAGTCCTAGCTTATTTGATTTATGTTGTATTGATTTATAACTGTTACGGCTGATTCAGTATATCGCAGTGGTGAAGCTCTACATGCAGTATAGGAGTTTGTTGCACAATATTGTAAAACGCTGACAACAATAGACGTGTGGGCTCTTGAGTGGTGCAACGCCCAATCACCAGGAGATTATGAGTTCAAATCCCGACGATGTCACAGCCATCCATGCCAGGGAGCCAAGTGAGCAAAACTGGTGCTCCCTAGGTGGGAAGGATGGTGTATTTTTTTCTCTCCTGTCAATCACCGCAACACCTAGGTAATTATAGGCATCTGTGAGCTCATGGATGTGGAAGAGGGCAGATTTCAGAGCTTTCCTCTGAGTGCGTTATGCTGCCTTGTGACGCAGCAGGAGAAGCAGCTCGAAAAGATGCTTCAAGTGTCTAGGAGGAAGCACATAATAACCTTCACCCTTCCCAGTTGGTAGCTGTTTTATGATGGAATTGGAAGGTGAGCAAGATAGGGAGAAAAACAGGGAAAAATCCCACCAAAAAAAACATACACATGCAAATACTTGTGTTTTGGTTTGGTTTTAGGAAAATTTGGCAATCCGCGTCCGTCAACTGTGACATATATGACTTATGAAATTTATAACATATGGAACATTGTAGGTATTTGGTTCTATCATATATTCTATCATAAAATGGTTGGTATTCTTGAAATAAAATATGTACATATACTAAATATGCTGTCCTTTTCCTAACTACATCAGTGTTACTACAGCAGGTGAACAGTTCGGCGCCCCAGTGAGACATAAAAGAGGCTCCTGGACACACAGATCATCATAACACAATCTCTCTCTTTTTTTTTTTGTTATTGTGCGTAAGCAAGTGCTGAAAGGAAATATTTGGCTTGTTTTGAATCACTGAAACTGGCTCTGGGTACACACTATTTCCCGTTTCGTCCCTGAGCAGGAAATAACAGGACTCTCGGTATA
Source organism: Pangasius sanitwongsei (assembly GCA_037576675.1). Classification (NCBI taxonomy): domain Eukaryota; kingdom Metazoa; phylum Chordata; class Actinopteri; order Siluriformes; family Pangasiidae; genus Pangasius; species Pangasius sanitwongsei. Next base: position 6,502,481 of record CM075013.1, on the reverse strand, counting down.
TGGTCTACTGTTTGGGCATGACTTAGTTGTCATTTTCCAGAAATGGCAGTCACAGCTCGGTTCATGGGTGGCATATTCAAGCGGTGTGTGTGATTAGGAATGTTGACTAACACGTTTTGAGCATTGCTAAAAAATACAACAAATGCGCTTTAAAAATAATTTCTGGAGACAGTTAAAAAGGCTTTAATCTGGTTGATGAATTTCCTAATGAGCTCATCGTTCTGCTAGAAATTTGTGCCTTCATTCGTCACTCGATGCATAAACAAACTTCTCTTGATGGTAACACTATGTGCAGCCACTAAACCGAAATACAATCTAGTGCTGACTTTTAAAAAATGCACCCCAGTGTGCGTGCAAGTCCTCAGAGAAGCGATTCAATTAGACATCAGACAGCCTACAGACCAAACTACAATCATGGACACATTTTCCGAATAACTCCTTGCATCTTTCCCGGAAGTACGTGCCACATTCCACATTACAACCGGGATCCAGGAGGGGAAAAGAGCGGTTCAAAAAGTCAAAGCCAGCACACAAGCAAGATGACACAAACATTTACAATCTGCCCCGTGCTGAGAGGTCAAATTCCTTCATTATGGGATGTCAGGCCCTAAAAAGGAATACTGTGTTTCATCGCGGTTCTCTCAAAACAAAGTATAAGAAGATTAAAACTGGACTAAATCTTCAAAGAATGTCTTGGTACGTTTTTCTGTCTTCAAAAAAGATTAATAGTGTTCTCGGAAATTCACCATTTGTTTTCTTAATCGGCAAATAAACCATTATAAGTGATGAGAGTATCAGTGTACATCAGTGGATGTTCCCAAAATGTTTTATTCGCTTTGACTTTACGAGATTACGAAAATGTTTTCTTTCAGGCTTAAAAGAAAGAGGACACATTAATCCACTTTACATGAAGATGGAAGACAAACACTGCAGGCTGAAGCCGTAAAAAGAAAGACCAACAGATCCGTCAGGACGCTGACACAGAAGCGTGCCCTGATCTCAAACACTCATGTGTGCATTGACGGAGGAGGACCCTATGACGGGGGGTGAAAATGGTTTAAAGCTCTTAGAAAAGCTTCTGTAATGCCTCATTTTCACTAGACATGTCCTCAGGCTGGGCCCAGGCTAACGAGTGCAGGGCAGGTTTCAGGTTCAAAGCGGGGCGTACAGCGTTGGGTGTCAATAAATATGGCACGCATTCCTGTCAGTCCTTCTGGTTACGATGCATAGTAGACCTCGCTTGCCTTTGTCGAGGCTGTTGTTAAAATAGGCAGGTAAGAGCAGCTGTGTAGAGGACAATATGACAAAAATACAGCGGGAAAATTACAGTAACGAATGATCGTCTGCGTAATTATGTACGTCTGTAAAGAATAAACGTTTGCCCTGCATAAGCCGACTTTTACACATGGCAGCACGGCTTGTTTCTTACACTTTTACTCATAATTTCCCTCAGGAGTCAGTAAATTTCTATCTAATAAATAAACTGCTGGCAAAACTGCAGTGCTACATTTAAAAAAACTTCATTCAAAAAAAAGGAAAAGAAAAAACACCATCAAAACTATTTTTTCATGTCTACAAAAATAAATGAAACAAAAAAAGTGTGTGTGTGTGTGTGGGGGGGGGGGGGGGTCTAAATATTATTAAAGAATCAAAATGGTAGACTCCAGACTTCGTAATTTTAAAAAAAAAAAAAAACACAGAAAGTGTACTGGACATAATTTATCACAATATCAATATTATTATCATATCGCCCAGCCCTGAACTTTCAAGTGGAATCAACCCCAATTTGAACATAATTTTTTAACTAAAATAAAAAGTAAAAATACTTCTGAATGTAGCGAAAATGCTAAAAATCCTCAGAGGAGTCTGGTTTGATTTGTAAATCGCTTTACAGATCAATTCAGGCTCCTGTGTGAAAAGTGTGAAAAAGATTACAAGGTGCCTGAAGCACATTCTAACACCAAATCTCACGCACAGTTCAGTAGTAACCCGTTTACAGACACGTGAGCCAACTCTCCGTTTATTACCATGTTTGTTAGAGCAGGGCCTGAACTGGAGCTGTGTCGAGCAGCCCTGTGTTCAATCAGTTACTTTTTTCCTGAAATGTCGAGATAGCTTCATGGAAGGACACACTGGTGTGGTTGGTCAGTAACTGAGTGACTCTGCATTTTTTTCGAGGACATCAAATACCGCAATATGCTCTTTACTGTTCAGCACAGATCAAGGGGGTTTTGGACTGGACCAAGACTACAACTATCAAATTCCGATGTTCTTCAGCTTCTGTTTTGAGATTCGCTGGCATTCTTGATTCTGATTGGTCAGAAGCTGTTGATTAAGTTTCAATAACAGCAGCTCGGACAGAAGCAAATCACAGGTTTACCCAGTGAATGTGCTCGTTCTAATATGTCATCTTTATCTTTAGCCACATAACAGAAGACTAATACTAAACTGATTTTTAAAAAAAAAACGTTTAATAAAGTAAAGCATATGATTGTTCATGTGGTGACGTTTATTAGGAGACATTTATTTAACATTTATGGAAAGAGTCTCGAGTGTAAGCGCTTTGTAACAGTTAAAGTTTCCCAGAAGAGGCAAGTCTTCAGGACAGAGGAGTTTACACTTTCTGATTTTGACAAGCTGTGTTTTTTTTTTTGGAGAGAGAGAGAGAGAGAGAGAGAGAGACTGGTGAGGGAATGACTGTTTATCGTTGCTATAACATAAGTGAGAACAGGAACTAACTTGTCTCTTGGACATCCTACAACATTAAATCTAACTATAAAAGGTTAAAATGCATGGCATGTCATTCATTAATAAATTAAACATTGTAATCCTTGAAGAATCGCTCTGGTATAAGCACGATAACACTCCAGACCGTGCGTTTATACGAAAATAACGCACTTTGGGGTAGCGGCACTCTGCCCACTTTTTCATATATTTTCATACAACTGCATGGTCTGTCGTGTGTTGCTTCTTACATACTGTCCTCTCCGATTTTCAAGCACCCAGTCCTAATCCAAATATACCAAAACATATCCGCGTAAGGTTTTGTTGCCAATGTGCAAAAAAAAGCTTTAACTGACCTTTAACAAGAAAGCAAAGTCTCGTAACTGCAAATTGTCCTCTAATAAAAAGCAGTAGTCTTGTACCATCAACACCTGAGGCCAGAGCAATATTTTATATGATGCCGAATAACCATTTAGGTTGACCTTAATGGCTATCTGCCCTTTACAATGAATCCTCACAACTGATGAGACTTCAGGGACTGAGTGTCTACGTGTCTCTCCATTATCCCTGTAGAGTTGTTTAGGTGAACAGAGCTCTCTAAAGGGCACATGGGTTCAAACCGGCACGCAAACAGCAGGGCTGATTCACTTCCTTCAAGATTAAAAACACCTTTGTAGGCAAGTGTTGCAAATATGTTCGTGGGGGTCTTGGTCTTTTTTCTTTGGTTACAATTTGGAACATTCCTCATCTGTAGTTATTTAGAGTGCTGGGTGGCAGCTGTGGCCACAAGATGCTTCACATGCTAAGTCCCGGTCGTTTTGTTTTATCTATTCCCATGCGACATCTTCACAATGCAAATGAAAGTCTGTAAACAATACAGGGTACCATACTTTGAAATAAAAATTTGCATGGTAAACCCTACAATGCTATAACACTATAGAGAATTTATATTAAAAAAAAAAAAAAAAAAAAAACTACAAAGCAAGAATTCAAGTAAATCTTCCACATAACCAAAGTTTAAGCAACTCT
>CM075013.1:6463663-6498628 GCA_037576675.1 Pangasius sanitwongsei | reverse complement strand
TCCTTTCTTTCACCATACTTTTCTCTTCCCATCATTCTGGTACAAGTTAATCTTGGTTTCATCAGTCCAAAGAATCTCATTCCAAAACATGGGAGGCTTTTTTAGATGTTTTCTTTAGAGGCTGTTCTTGAATGTTACCACTGGTTTGCGTCTTGCTGTAAACCCTCTGTACTTACATTCATGAAGGCGTCTCTTGATGGTATTTATTGTCCTGTGTACTTTTTGTCCTGCACTCATCTCATACAGTTGTGTATTTGCGCTTTATGTAGTCTTGCATACTGTTATGTGTTGCACCATGGTCCTGGAGAAACAACATTTCATTCCAGTGTAGACAAGCTATATAGAAGAATGACAATAAAAACCCACTTGACTTGACTGTTTCTGCTTTACATTTTGACATGCCATCATCCTGGGTTCTTGCTAAAGACGACTGTGAGACAAATATAAAAAATATAAAAATGTATTCAGTAATAAGGACGTTTTGTAAAGGACATTGATCCAGCTTACATAGAGGAGGCTTATGTAACCTTGCGTTCACACTAGCGAGCGACCAAGCTGCATGTGATCGATCATCTTCTATGTGCATGGGCGACATGGAGCCACGACTGCAGCGACAGGATGACAAACATCATTTTCTCAAGTTTATGCAAATTAGGTGAGAAGTAGTAAAGCGACTAATCCAGATGATTGGCTCAGATGATTCCTCGGACTAACCCTATGGCACGTGTTGTACAACAGCGTCGTGTCTCCTCCCTCACAACTTTAGTTCCTACCTACAATTAGTTCCTTTGTACTGTTTGACATGAAAAAAAAATGGAAGAGAACCTTATAACAGTAGCTTCATCATGTCGTTTACACGTCGTACAGTCTGCCCGAATAATTTCCTTGCTGATTTCTGCAAGTTTGCATCCAGTGCATCCACTTCGGAGTTCATGACGCCATCAGTGAACACAAGCTCACCAACACCAACTGTACCCTTAGTGCGGTTTGGGTGGAATTATTCTCCTGGCTTTCTCCACACAAATACTCTATCCATTCAATTTGGATTCATATGAAACGAAGAAATAAGTTCTCCAGAAGCTGCTGTCTTTCTGTACATGCTCTTTTGCAAATTTCACCCTTGCTTTCTTATTTCCGCCGCATTGCTCTCCCTCTGTAACCATGCTCGTCGATCCTGTTTTGAACAGTTCATGCTCTAGTTGTATCTGGCCATTCTTACTGATGTCTGAAGCAATCCCTGATGCCGTTTCTCGCTTGGTTTTATTGATTTTACTCACAATTATCCTGCCCAGTCTGCTGGTGGTCTTTCTGGGTCAGCTTTTATTCTGCCTGTTTCAGTCATCTTTGAACTTTTTAAAAAAAGATTTTTTTTGCTGATCAGGCAAATAGACTGGCCTTCTTTGTTCAAACAGATGATGCTAGACCTTTTCTCAAAACTTACTTCCCTCTTAGTCATTTTTGCGATGTTACTTTTAACCAGCTGGTCCCAAGGTTAATTTATAGTAGATGTATGAATTCAATTATCTTCGATTTCATACAGGTGCCCCAAGCAAAGTAACCACATGGAGAAGTTCATCACATTAACTTTTATTGTTAATTATGGATTAACTGTGACAATCAGAATAATCTTAAGCATCTGAATACATTTTTGTCTAATTATGACCAGCATATTATTTTAAGCTATTATTTTTAAAATATTTTTAAACATAATCTATTTTTTGGGAAATGTTTTGCTTGAAAAGTGCACTTGTGATATCTTTTTTTTTTTTTAAATAAATGCCACCCTGGTTTGAAGTTACTTTCTAACTCAGTGTCCTATTATTATCCTATAACAGACGTCCCAAAGGTTTTTTTAAATTCCTCTTATACCACAGCAATTTCGCAATGATTATGTTTATTAAAGAACATGCCATACATGTATCCTTTTTTTCCAATCCATACATTTAATGTTATGGAACGTCCACTAAACAAGTCTGTTCCTGTTCCCTATCACTTTCGGTACAGGAGCTATAAACGGTCGTTCTGTCACCATCTTCTCTTTTTTTCACTCTCTTGAAGTTAATAAGATGCGGGGGGAAAAACTACCAAGAAACCAAGTTCAAAGTTCAGCGGCTTCCCTTTATCGGAAAACTGAAAGGAAGAGTTTAACCTTAAAGCTGGGGGGAAAAAACTCTAAATATATCTTTCAATAAATCCCTCAATAAATAAATGTTTTTAGAATAAATTATTAAATAAAGCTTGGATATATTTTATCAACTGATTAATGACAGAATTATTTATTTATTTATTATTAATTAATTAATTGAATGACTTTTTTGTCACTCTATGTTGTTTTGCGTCAACTCGCAGAGTGTCAGTACAAAACACAGACAAGATCCTTGGCAGAAAAATGAAGGAAGTGGAGGCATTTCTGTCCGTGTTTTCCGGTCCATGGCAGTTCCTGTTTGCCTGCAACATGACTTAGTAAACAGATAAACAAACCCAATGAGAGAGCCAGGCATCCTGTGATGGACTGTGTGATCTTATAATCCCGAGGGAAGAGGCTCATTTACTGCGACTGCTGCTCTCGAGATTTACAGCTTGTTCTTCTCTGGCTCAGATAAGCAAATATTTGGTGCTGGAGTGGGATGATTTGTGCTTTCTGATAATTGGTCCCCAGTCTAGAGTTCAGACCCCGAACTCCGACCTGACCTACAGATTGAGAGTGAGGAGGCGGGAGGTAAAGGATCTTCCTGCTGCTGCCCTTAGAAGGCATGGACCCCCAGCAGAGGCATGACGATAACACGCACAAACATTCCTGGGATGCGAGCATGGAATTCATTCCTCGGTTAGAGGAAATCAAAAGGGGGTGAGAATCGAATGTTTCAGCAAACAAACATTATGCATTTGAAGATAAAGGAAATGCAAAGATGGGAAGAGAAATCGGGTTCCTGCTGTGGTCGTGGGAAAAACAGAAGTTCTTCTGCTTGTCATAAAGTGAATATTTTCACAGAGCTGAAGGAGTTTTTCCCTTTTAGAGTTTTAGCAAATCTATCCATTGCCTTCATCCGCATACAGTAAAGGCTACATAACTGACTGCTGTGGAGAGATTTCTCTTAACCAAGCCACGTCAAGCTCTAAGTGAAGTCGTATGCCTCACGCTGCACTCACCATCTCCACACCCTGAGGGAATGCTGTGCCATCCCGGTCCTTTTTCGGGAAGCGCTGGATGATTTTGCCGCATCCTTCTCCTGAACCTGGCAACAGAAACGACAAATGCACAATCACGGTCAAACAAAAAAAAAAAAAAAAGCATTGAAACACATTACGAGCAAGAATAATACCAGCCTCTTTTCACTGAGATGAGTTTTTAACCGTTTCTGCTTTCTATAAAAAAAGCAGATGAGGATTATAAATAATCTTTGTAATAAAACGGCATTTGTTGGACATTATTGCCCTTTAGCACTGACTTCAGATTCGTCTTCGAGTTTCTCTAATTATTTACATCTATTGCTCTGTAATTAATACTTCTAATTCGTTTGGTTTGTGCAAACACTATATGGCCAAAAGTATGTGGACCCCTGACCATTACATCCATATATGCTCCTTTCCCCAACTGTTCCCACAAAGTTAGAAGCACACATTTGTATAGAAAAGTCTTTGTATACTGTAGCATTACAATTTTCTTTCACTGGAACTAAGAGGTCCAAACCTGTTCCAGCATGACAGTGCTCCTGTGCACAAAGCCAGCTCCATGAAGACATGGTTTGTCAAGGTTGGAGTGGAAGAACTCGAGTGTCCTGCACAGAGCCCTGACCTCAACCCCACTGAACACCTTTGGGATGAACTGGAACACTGACTGCACCCCAGACCTCCTCACCCAACATCAGTGCCTGACCTCACTAATGCTCTTGTGGCTGAATGATCACAAATCTCCACAGCTACACTCCAAAATCTAGTGGAAAGTCTTCCCAGAAGAGTGGAGGTTACTATAACAGCAAAGGGGGGGGGGGGGCTAAATCTGGAATGGGATGTTCAACAAGCACATATGGGTGTGATAATCAGGTGTCCACAAACTTTTGGATATATAGTGCAGTTCAAACAGTGAGGAAGAAAAACTATCAGACATTTGACCTTAGTGTGACCTTGACCTCGTTAGTATCGATTCCAAAATCTGATCAGTTCATTCAAACATTTAACCTCTCGTACTTGAGGCGGACGGACGCGTGACCTTGAAAACATAATGCCTAGTAGCGGAGGAATAATAAAAATAAACAGCCTTGGTTTCTGACCCCAATTAAGCAACCATTCATGGAAACACAAACCACACCATTAGGAACCTTCCTGATCCCATTGCTGACTAAATACAAGATGGAGGTTATGTAACTGCCACTAAAATCAGATTTAATACTTATTACACTCTCAGGTCAGAATGAGCTGAACAACGTGATGCAATGTTCATGTTCAGTACAGAAAATGATTCACACACAACACTTCACATTGGAAATTTGCAGTACTGTTCAACTTTTGATAAGAAGAAAAGAAAGAACTATTTAATGGGTCATTTCAACCTGAAACTTGAAAACTGAAAGCTGGAAGTTTCAGCTTTGCATAAGGAATTGCAATTAATCATGATGTGAATGCAGAGGGAGGCTGGAGTACGGATTATCAGGAGGTGACTCAGAGGAATCACGGAGCCAGAATCAGTCATGATAAATTACAACTTGTACAAAACCATTTAAGATGGTTAAAGATATCTCCTTTACACGGCCTGACACACCGCGGCATAAACAGTCATGTTCGAATGATAATTAAATATCTGAATAGTAATTTCACCTGAAATCGCATCCCTAGTAAGTTAGTATGATGCTAAAAGTAATTTTCTAATCGCCTTAAATGTCCTTCATGACTCTGCCTTCTAACGCTGAATGTTTCCCTGCTCACAAATTTACAGTTTTATGTCTAAAACTTCTGGCTACAGACACCGAAAATCACTACATTGCTCTACAAAATTATAACCCTATGGACACGCTTCTCTTTCTTAAAACCCTTTCAAGTCCAAAATAACACATAAAGAAGAGACAAATCCTTTGACTAAAAATGTGAGAGCGGACAAGGCCATGAAAGAGCACCTAAATAAGACCACGGAGAAAATCCGTAGCCTTTAATTCGTCAGAGCAGAAAAAAAACAGGCAAAAAAGAAAGAAAGCTGAGGTACTTGAAACAGTGTGAGGTACAATATGTCCGTACATCACTTTTTACTGAAAAGCAATAAAAGGGAGACAAACATCTACACCCATCATATACAATTACAAATAACATAAATGCTGGATCAGATATCGGAGAGGAAAAATGAAGGAACAAATTTAATCCAATCCTGTAAAAAAATGGAAACTGGAATTGAGTTTGGAAAAGATTTTTTTTTGTGGAAATGGAAACGTTTACATTTAGAGGCTTGACTAAATTTTTTATTTACATCTAAAGAGACTTGACTGAATTCTTTGTTTACAAGTAAAGAGACAACTGAATCTTTTGTTTACATCTAAAGAGACTTGGTTTAATTTTTTATTTACATCTAAAGAGACCTGATTTAATTTTTCTGTTTATATCTGAAGAGACTTTATTTATTTATTTATTTATTTATTTATTTATTCATTTATTCATCTAAAGAGACAATTCAATTTTTGGTTAGGAATGATTTTCTTATATTTTGGCTTTATACTTTATTTTATTTACAGTGTAAGTGATTTTAGTGCAAAAGCTGCAGTTCCGTGTAAAACATGTTTTAGCTATGTGTATATATCCTGTATCTATGTGTTTGTATCCTTTTTTAGCTGCTTCATTTGAAAAAAATCATTGTACATCTTAGTAGGTTTTAAAAAATATATATCCGATGGGTATCATTATGTCTGTACATCATTTAAATATACTCTTAAGTGAAAAGCAACGAAAGAAATCTACACAGACCATATATGAAAAATATAAGCTAAAATCCACTTCTTGTTGATTTTTTCTTTGACCACTGAAAGTCGAAAAAAATGACACTTTTGAGAAAACAGCTGTGACGTCAACAGTCTTTTTAGCTCCTGACCAATCAGGTCGCAATTTGGAAAGCAATTGATAAAAATACTAAGATGGAGGATGAAGTGTGGGTAAAAAATATTTCACTGCCAATATTACAATGTTGACAATGTAGCTATAAATAACAACAGACCTAAATTATGAAGCTGGACATGAATTAATTTATTTGTAAATTTGGCCTTTTCATGTGCTGTTACGCTGCTAAAACTTTTTTACTCGTATAGCCATTTAGTCATCATTTTCGTATCTCTCCGAGTGCTTTACCTTATATGGAGTTTTGTGGGCGTCGCAAAATGCAAAAGTGTCAGAAGCGCACTCTGCAGTCTGGCTTACACATTGCTGACTAAATACAAGATGGAGGTTATGTAACTGCCACTAAAATCAGATTTAATACTTATTACACTCTCAGGTCAGAATGAGCTGAACAACGTGATGCAATGTTCATGTTCAGTACAGAAAATGATTCACACACAACACTTCACATTGGAAATTTGCAGTACTGTTCAACTTTTGATAAGAAGAAAAGAAAGAACTATTTAATGGGTCATTTCAACCTGAAACTTGAAAACTGAAAGCTGGAAGTTTCAGCTTTGCATAAGGAATTGCAATTAATCATGATGTGAATGCAATATTACAATGCTGACAATGTAGCTATAAATAACAACAGACCTAAATTATGAAGCTGGACATGAATTAATTTATTTGTAAATTTGGCCTTTTCATGTGCTGTTACGCTGCTAAAACTTTTTTACTCGTATAGCCATTTAGTCATCATTTTCGTATCTCTCCGAGTGCTTTACCTTATATGGAGTTTTGTGGGCGTCGCAAAATGCAAAAGTGTCAGAAGCGCACTCTGCAGTCTGGCTTACACAAATACTTAGGCATTTCTGTGAAACGATTGATAATGATAAAGGTTGATGAGCCATGGGTTTTCATATCAGCACAAAAAAGAGCTTGAGTCTGTGGTTTTTCTGTAACCCAAAAAAATGCAAGTGTGAAAGCAGCCTAACTGGATTTAGGAAAATCAGATTTGCTTTGCTGTGTGGACAATGAGATTATCGTAGACAGTCAGAGGAAAGAAAACAGTACTTGGATCTAAAAAGGAATTCAGGTCACTGTTGTTATATACGCAAGTCTGGCACTGGTGGCGTTAGACTTGCTTGTATAATCTTAGTGGCCTGTAGCAGTATACATCTTGGATGATCTGTCAGCGACTCCTCCAACATCTGACCTCCCAAAGACACTTTGTGAAGGTGTGGAGTGATTAATTTCTGAGCCTCGAGTCGGTCCTCGGCTTTCGGCCAAAGTGCAAGCGATGACGATGCGACCGTAGCCCACGTTAACTGAAATCACATGTTCGAAATCCCGACGAGGCTCACTTTTGCCTCAAGGCAAACAAATTCTTAGCATTCCAGACGCAAAACGTATCACCAGCACCCCACATGGAGGGTCTTTGTAACCCGGAGATAACACGGAGGCAGCAGTGAGACAGCAGCGGTAAAAATTCCGGGTTGGAATTGTCCGACTATAAAACTGCAATAAGTGAGGACCGGAATAACGTGAAGCGACACGTTTACAGGAATACTGCTGTAATCACAACAAGAGTCTTATTTCGTATTTTCGAGAGGCTGGTGATGCACTTGTAGGGAAATAACTCAAGGTTTGTCTGGTAAAAGTAACTCGTGAAAAAAAGTTTCCTATAACAGCATACCCCGTCTGCTTGTATTCCCCAACAAATACATCGACACGTTTTATATTTTATTGTAATTGCTTGGCACATGTTTGCTTGGAAATACAAGGAAGAGGTCAGAGAAGAATAAGACATAAACCACAATACATTTTTCTACTAGAAACTTTTATCCTTTGTCTCTCACTGGCTAGTTCTTCCCTATAAATCAGCGAGAAAATAGAGAAGAACGTGCCCTTAAAAAGGAATTCCGTGTATTTTTACGTCAGCGGCACGTTACTGTGTGACAGACAGGTGGGATGCGGGAGACGGCTTAAGAGCATCTGTTTCTAGACCTCTCCATTATCTCATAGTTATCTCTCCAACGCATGTGGGCTTTTGAAAATATTCTCCCACGTCAGATCCATTTTTCACCCGATTGTGCTCAGTACAATCCAAGGAGTATGCACAGTCGGTGTTTAAATGTCAACGTGCTTTATAAAAAGAGATATACATGCAAAGGAGGATGTTTGCAATGGCAAAGGGCATCAGTGGTTAGCAAATCCCTGATGTCAGAAAGCTCAAATTCCAGGAAGCGATACAACATCCATGAACTAGAATAATAATCGCTGATGGGCTAACAAAGCGCGCTGTGATGTGACCCTACAAGAAAATGTGATTCAATATGGCTATATCAGGTCAGCCATGAAATCAAACAATCTGAACAAAGAGACAAGCGCTTTGAATGCTCTCTCAAATTATACGTGCAGATGAACGGCTCGAGCTTGTGTCCGTGAGTGCAAAACAAACATCAGACACTTTAGCACACACCTGACACTTGAAGCCTATCTATCGTCACCAGGTAACTCCATGTCATCAGGTTTGAGCTAATCAGCTTTTCCCCAAGCTCTAATTAACTAAGCATATTCTGAATTCATGGGCTGCACCACTCTAGATTTTTTGAATGCACCAATCCTCAAATATTACAGTGTAATACTGGTTTACATGCAAAAGTCTTTCATCAGGTGAAAAGTTCAAATTTCATCTAACTAAAAAAAAATTCTTCAAACTTAAGATCTTCACAAAAATAAGTAAAAACCTGTGGAACATGACACCAACAGCGTCAGCGGCGATGTCTCCACGATCAGCAAGTCTAGTTCTTCTTGTTACTAATTTGTATGCCAGAACTACTCTTAAAAGATGTCAAATGTGAAGGAAGCTATTGAAGAAAAACTATTTTAGACATTTGACCTTGCTGTGACCTTGACCCTGTTCAGATCAATTCCAAAACCGAAACAGTTCATCTGCTGGTTACAATGATAATTCCATATAAATCCTATAAACATTCAACCACTTTTCTTTTACTTGATGGACGTTGGGAAATACACATTGTGGGGGTGTATTCTTTGGCTTTTACTGGTTGGAGTTAGGAATTTCAAGGTGTGGTGGAGTTTTCTTTGGCTTTTACTGGTTGGAGTTAGGAATTTCAAGGTGTGGGGGTGTATTCTTTGGCTTTTACTGGTTTTAGGTTGGGAACTTCAGGTTGTGTTGGAGTTTTCTTTGGTTTTTACTGGTTGGAGTTAGGAATTTCAAGTTGTGGGGGTGTATTCTTTGGCTTTTACTGGCTGGAGGTTGGGAATTTCAGGTTGTGGTGGAGTTTTCTTAGGCTTCTACTGGTTGGAGTTAGGAATTTCAAGTTGTGGGGGTGTATTCTTTGGCTTTTACTGTTTGAAGGGTGGGAATTTCAGGTTGTGGTGGAGTTTTCTTTGGCTTCTACTGGTTGGAGTTAGGAATTTCAAGTTGTGGGGGTGTATTCTTTGGCTTTTACTGGTTGGAGGGTGGGAATTTCAGGTTGTGGTGGAGTTTTCTTTGGCTTTTACTGGTTGGAGTTAGGAATTTCAAGTTGTGGGGGTGTATTCTTTGGCTTTTACTGGTTGGAGGTGAATTACATGCTGCAACCATGAGTGCCTTGTAAGTGGTAATTTGAAAGTTGTCACAGCGTAATTTCCCACCCATCGTTTCCTCTGTCAGAGCATGTAAAGCTCACTTTTACAGTTACAGGCCTGAGTGGCTACTGGTTCTATTCTACTATAGTGAACTTTCATGCCACATTTTGTCTGAAACATCAGAACAGCAACAATAATGGACAATAGCAAGTAGCTTAGCAACAAGCTAGCCAACTAAGTTAGTAATAACTCAAATGTTGATGATTACCCTCTCAAAACAGTGATGAATGGGGAATGTTACAGATTTAACCAAGTACAGTGTCTGTATATTAACTGAAAGCCAATACTGCTATCAACTCATTTAACAGTAGAGAAGGGACACTTTATGCCTTTCACAGTGTGAGCAGCCATGCTGATTTGACGTCACTCCATAAACATGGAAGGAACTGGTAGTTGAGAAAACTACCCCAAGTTGACAAGTTGAAATTTCAAGTTGAGGGTTTTTTCGGTGGTTTTTACCATATGTAGCCAGGGAGTTACGAGTTGCAACTTCGCCTTAAATGCAGCATAATAGCTAGCTGTTCCAAAGTGTTGGGATACATATATCCGTGATAAATGCAAAGTGTACGTAACTGATAGATGGGTATTAGGTCTCATCCTTGCTAGGGAATATCATATTTGTCAAACCAAGTCTGAGTACACACATTGTGGTACTCGTTGATACAGCCTACAGAGAAGAGATGGGCACTCTGACACAGTCATGCCAGGAAAACAACCTTTTGCTCAACATCAGTAAGACCAAGGAGATTGTATTGGACTATAGAAGACAGGACAGGGAGCACACCCCCCTCACCATCGACGGGACCGACAGGAGCGGGTCAACAGCTTCAAGTTCCTCTGTATTCATATCACTGAGGACCTCACATGGTCCACTCAGACTGAGGCAATGGTGAAGAAAACTCACCAGAACCTCTTCATCCTCAGACAGCTGAGGAAGTTTGGTATGAGCCCCAACATCTGCAAGTCACGCATCACGGCCTGGTATGGGAACAGCACACCCCTCAGACGGCCCAGCAAATCATCAGAGGAGAGCTTCCTTCCCTTCAAGAAATCAACACCAGGCGGTGTGTGAGGAAAGCACAGAGGATCATCAGAGACTCCAGCCACCTGAGCCATGGACTGTTCTGGCTGCTACCATCAGGCAGACGGTATCGCTGCCTCAGATCCTGCACCAGCAGGCTGGGGGACAGCTCCTTCTCGCAGCACATCAGACTGCCGAACTCTAACTGATAACACCACCACAAGCACAACCCACTCTACCTTCCATGCACTGAACTTTATCATTTACATTTCCACTGGACTCTGACTGACAGACAGACTGATATCAGACTCAAACTGATAATGCTGCAGTGTCTATTCCAGCAATGTTAATTTCACTATCGCCATTATTCTATACTCCTCGGCAATCCATCTCCGCAGCTGCGGAGAATGCACCTGTACACTTGTGGTTATGGGAAAGTAACAATAAAATGATTTGATTTGAATGCTGACACAGAAATGTATAACCTACTGAGCATTATTCAGTATTAGTAATGGGTGTTGCCATGTGCTGCTAGCAATGAACTCCTCATGCAGAGTATTATGTTTGATATCTTTATATCTGTAGTGGGATAAAGAGCGAGGACAACCGACCTGAGCGTGCAAGCAGCATCAGCGAGCGCTGTCATTAAATTCATTTTGAATTGCACCTCGACTCGCAAATAAAGTGAGTCCGAGCGAAAGAAAAGGAGGCTTGCGTGTCTCATCAGCGCTCAGTGCTCGCAGAAGTGAAGTGCTCTGCAAATTCCAGTACGTGCTCACAATTCATGGCACTTTGTGCTCGTTTTTCACGCCTACATTCGCCGATACTGTTCTACGCACTCAGCTTAGCTGCCCCTTGGGTTCCCTTAAAGATTCAAGATACTGTTTAAACACCATGAGGGTATTTGCATTGTAGGAAGATGCTGGATCTCCTCCTCTTGATAGTTTACTAATCCTGAAATACGTCCAGAGCCATTTGTTGTCTGTTCATTAGTGCAACTCTAGGCTTAGGTAACATAGTACCAGATGTTGGTGTCAGAGCAATTTTTATGAGTGCAAGTAAATAAGAACCGTAATGGCATGATACCCAATACCAACATCTGTTAGAAGATTCGACTGTTAGAATTTAGAAGCTAAAAATTCGCCCGATGACTTTACAAATAGACGATTATACAGAAAATGTAGTGAGTAGAAAGTAAGGTAAGGCAAGGCAGGTTTATTTATACAGCACATTTCATACACAAAGTAACCTCCAGGAGTTGATTACACTTAGGATGAAGTTAAAAAAAAAAAACAGTTTAAAAGTATAGACAGGAAATGAAAAACAGTGGACAAAGAAAAAAGGGATAGAGAAAAAAAAGTAGATATTTTTCTTTTGAAATGTGCGTGAAAGTCAAAAATTTCAGAAGAAAGAAACCTCAGGTGAACTATAGATACTTAAAAAGCAGATTAAAATGAAGTAAGAAAGCAATCGTTCTTCATTCCCCCCCCCCACACACACACATACACAAAAGCTCATCATATCAACCAACTAGATCATCATGATGTATGCGGCGTTTATTTCTCTTCTCACAAATATCAACGTTTTACAGATACTAATCTGTTCCTTTATTTTTTTTAAAATCATATATCGCCCACACAGTGTCAGAGACCGAACAACAATGACCTTTATTATTCTTATCAGATACCTCACACAATTACAACGTAATATTTGACATTTGACTACTCTATCAGCAGCACAGATAAGTAACCTAAATATAGATTAGAGATTATTCCCTCCCATGCACTTCTAAAATGTAACGATTTGCTTGAAGTCAAATTCAGCTGTCATGATGAAAGTTTGTTAAACGCAACACAACAGCGTGGTATCATGCAAATGATTAAAGAAAAAAAAAGACACCAAAACACATCCCAAGTGATATTATGGCACCTCCATGGACACGGACGGCATCTTTCCATGACGCACAAATTCACATCCTATCAGCAACAAAACCATAACAACAATAAAAAAATGCTTTGATGTGAGACGCCAATTCCATCCTTCACTCTTAAGTCATAAAATAACCAAAGCAGCACAAACGCAAACGCTAAGCAATCACTAGACATAGCAGTGTCAATCACAATCATAGTATGCAACGTTAAAGTTACACAATAATACTAAGATACTTATCAAGAAATATTGGTGGAAATATCTCATCCTCTCAGTGTCAAGTCAAGTCAAGTGGAGTTTATTGTCATTTCAACCATATACAATCACCACAGAACGAGTTTACTGCTTTAGCCAATTAGTGACGTCCCTTAAAACATCACACAGAAAAACAGTGCACGCAGTACTTATGTGATTTAAAAAGAAAAAAAAAACAACAATGTACAGAAGGAAAAAACAGCAGTGATGACAAGCTAATGCGATCCATTGTACTCGGAAAACCCAACCTTCGACATGGAAAAGTGCGACGTAATAGTCATTCAAGTCAGAATTCCCAGTAGGGATCACGGAACAACATCCAAGTAGCCAGAGCTCTCTGACATACACACCTGACGTCAAAACAATATGGCGGCGCACAGACGGTCAACAGAAAACAATAAACACTTGTTGACTTGTCTGATATGTCATTTCTCATCGCTAATCACAGAGAAATAATTCATTTCATTCACTTCTTTATATGTTTAGCAATTTCAGAGGCCAGTCACATAAATATGACCTTGTTCTGGGTGTTCATGCTTTTCCGAGCCGAAGCACTGAAACGTGTTTGGATCGAAACTTCGGAAAAACCGCCTTCGTACTTTCCAAGTTCCGAGTATGGATTGACAGAATAAGCTGGCAGTTATTACATACAACAATAAAGCTGATTAAGGCATGTTTCCTGTTACTGCATGAGAAATATGATGAATTTTTTAAAGTGTGCACATTTAATGGACACCGTGCCACTGCTAAGAAAGAGTGAGAGAAACAAAGCGATTCTCAGATGCATCTCGATTATCTCTGCAAACAATCTTTTGCTGTTCCTGCTTGACAGGGAACCCTTGAGCACGTGGCAGAGCGAATTACAAGGTCAAGTTTCATCACAAAAGATTTGCGTCGCTAAAGATTCCCAACACTATGACTAAGTCTTAGTGGCTCTATATAACGTATTTTTATAAATATTTTATCCAACATGGTACTAAGTCGGGAGATCGCAAGCCCGAATCCTGATGACCCCACAGCTATCTGTGGCCAGGAGCCAAGGGAGCAAAAATGCTATCTGGGTGGGAGGGGCTTACAAGGGCGGATAGCGCTTTCCTCTGAGTGTGTTACTCAGTAAGCTAAAACATGATCTGTTGGCTTCACTTGTCTCAGACGAAGCACGTGTTAGCCTCAATATAGTTGCAGAATTTGCATCCTGGCTTACATACGGACTCGAGTAGCATATGATCATATTCCCCAGTCCTGAATAAAGTCCTGACCTTAAAGCAAGATGAAGGCATTGTCTAGAGATTATGTTCCAGACTTAACCGCCGTTTTGTGATATCCAAAAATGTGGCGTAATTTATCCTCAGTTTATCTCATTGTGCGTGATGGGAGTTTAAATCTTTCCCCAATCCGCCCACACTGTTTCCTCCCTGCTCTTTATCTCACAGACACGTTCTGAAAATAAATTATCTGTATAGCCTGTACATGCAAGAAACGCATGCGGTAAGATGAGAGCACATCGGCTTGGCTTACATAATGATTATCTTATGACTGCAATGTTACCGCTGTAAGCTATAATGTCCGGCCATGGCCTGTAACTCAAACAAGGCGAGATTAATTCTTTTTTTTTTTAACCTCTTAAAGTCTCGGCTTATTATACATCATATTCAAAGCGCCAGAGTGAAATTATAGAGAAATATTATAAGAGGGTAAATGAGACTACGTTCATGTCCCTCAACAAAACCTAGGAAAAAAAAAAAAAAAGCAGCTCCTTTCTATATGGAGTTTCTTTCAGTGTTACTGAGAACAGAAAGTGAATATACTTCCTTCCACGTTTTCCTACCTAAAGCTGCAAACATACTTCATTTTCACCACGCATATGTGCAGCTGCTATGCTAGTGGCATTGTTCACATACTCGACTGCGTATTAAATCTGAAGGATTAAAAGCCACTAAATGGCACGTCAAATCCAAAACATCTCAGTCCATCTGGTTTCCAAGTCAAGCTGTAATGTTTAACTTCGATGTGCATGAAATCGCTAAACTCTTTAAACCTTTCTGCCGTGATTGTTGTTATGATCTGGGTCTAAAATCCAAAACCCGCATTATACATTCAAAAATATTTACTGGTCTAGAAAACACAGAAGAGTGGTACTCAAAACAGACCTGGGTTTAAGAGGTTTTTAAAATTCAAACACTAACTGTAATAAGAAAACCGTTAGTGTTAGCACTCAGTAACGATCTAGAATAGTAGATAAGTAATGTTAGTTTGTTTATTCAGCTGCTATACATTATATATATATATTCAGTTGCCTCCACTAATTACATTGTGTTAATTTCTGAGGACATGCACAAGCGACACTCTAAATAACCATAGGATACACACAGCGGCCATCTTGCGTACGTGTAGTTAACAGCGAGTGTTAATCAGCCTTCACACGGCTGACTCACCTCATTTGCTATTAAAAAAAATACTTAATGGGTGTTTTGGACCCGAAAGAATGCTAAACATGCAGAGGATCAAGAATCGCTTGTATAAATGATTCTCAGAGAGAATCAAACATTTCGTTTACTCCTAGTAGTTTTAACAGATACACCTGCTCCAAAATACTCCAAATGTTTAGATAAAACCAATCGTCGATTCTTTTGCCTTTGGATCGAGATCACAGTTTGTTGAGCAATTTTGTACCAAACAGAATATTTGTTTATTAAATCTGTACATGACTGTATGCTGAAAAAAAAAAAAGGTTCATTGGATTTATTTAATTCAAATCCATACACTGGTTGCATGTGAATGAACCGAGTTTAGACATTAACACGATTTGTTTTTGCACAGTCATGATTTGATCGTGTATATTCAAAGCCCTGGAATAAAATCAAATTCTATGCAATCAGCAGAGCTCAGGATCGAACTCCTGGCATCGTGAGGCAGTGGCATTATCTGTTGCGCTTATCATTTTTATAACGTAATTGGACCATATTAATATTACATGAATTGATCGCACTCTACATAATTCAAGCTAGTAGTCGAGGACGATGGTCTCGGGTTCGCTCCGAGCGTGGAAGCTCTCCGCACTCGGCACCACATTGCTGAGCAACACGACTGGTTGTCACGTGACTTTCTGTTTCTTTGACATGCTGTGTATCTGAAAAGCGTTTTTCTTTGCTGCTTGATTGTTGGTAACAGAAAAATAACAAATAACAGCAAACATATAAACCTAGTGCATACAATTTTGCAAACTTGCGTGCACAAAAGGGACATATGGAATTGCGTAATCGAGTCACAGTTTGGAAGGAATTCCTCTATATAAAAGCACCAGTGATTATTAGCCCCGCCCCTAAACGAGCCCAGAATCAGCCATCAGTGCGAACTGAGGAGGAGGAATAGTGGCTGTTTTCTGTCAGTCGTGGCCTAATGGTTATAGAGTCGGCCTTGTAACCCGAAGGTGAACCTGAAGGTCGTGGGTTTGAGTCTCAGGTCCGGCAGGGATTGTAGGTGGGGGGAGTGAATGACCAGCGCTCTCTTCCACCCTCAATACCACGACTGAGGTGAGACCCTTGAGCAAGGCACCAAACCCCCAACTGCTCCCTGGGCGCCGTAGTAAAAAAGGCTGCCCACTGCTCCGGGTGTGTGTTCACGGTGTGTGCGCACTTGGATGGGTTAAATACAGAGCACAAATTCCGAGTATGGGTCACCACACTTGGCCACAAGTCACTTCACTTCACTGTCATACTGCAGCATCGACACTGTTCTTTAATCGAAATGCATCTTTAAAACATTTAAATATTATTTTTCCATGAACAACACACAGAGAAGTGTGTTACTGACAGTTTATTAACCTTGTACAAAATCAATTCTGCAGACATTGCTGTAATTCAGAGCATCTTTTGCATTGCAGTGTGTTGACGTGTATCATTTCCGCAATCTATAACTACATATCACATTACCCTGAGAGGACGAGCCTAGAAAACGAACCTGAGTCAAATTCTGCAAGACAAACACACAAGAGAGTCCATAATATGAGCTGAACAGATATAATCAATTTCTGAAAACAGACATCAGCATACAGAAGCGTTTTAAAGTCTCCTGTCCTTAACAAAAACAGAAAAAGATCCAGATTACGTTAACGCTAACGTATTTAGTATCCAACACTGAAGCTGCAGTGAAAACTATGGCACTCCTTTGTTCAGCAAATGGCAATTAACTGTGCAAAATGTGCCAGGAGGCAAATTTACGGGTAATAAAAGAGTAAGTCTACACGAACGTCAAGAAGTTGTCACTGTGTTTAAGCATGAGACAGTGCACTTTCGAGTACTCTCTTAACACAAGGATATAAAAGCAATGAGATAAAACATGTTCAGTAAGACACGTATCGAAAAAGCATGCTGATTGCATAAGCCTAAAAGCACGTCCTCTTTAATTATGGCTAATTATTTATGGTTCTTTCTGGAAAACAGATCGCTGCTCAAAAATCTGTAATCTTGTAATTACTGAGGGACCATTAAAATAAGGTCAAAGCTACAGGAAGTCCAAACGTTCCTGTGTTTATTGTGCACCTGCGGACATTAATAGTAGCACAATCACAATTCCAGTCTCTAAATATTCACACACACATAAACACACATTAACACTATATGTATGACACAGTGAACACACAGCATGCAAGCTGCTAGGTGTTTTCAAAAGTTACAATAACAACTTGGGTGCATAAGTGTGCACACACTTTTATAATTGGGAATGTGGCTGTGTTCAGAATGAACCAGTTCTCATGTTCAAAAGTGATTATCATACAGCTGTCATCAATGAAATTATTCTGATTAACCCCAAATAAAGACCAGCTGTTTCTGTAGGATCTTCTTCACATCTTCTTGGTTTCATCTGACTGCTGAGGCCATGGTCTGCAAAGAGCTGACAAAGCCTGTACAGGGTCCCACTGCTGAAAGGATTGAATCCAGAGCGAGGTACACAAAATTTCCAAAACAATAGATGTACCGTGGAGCACCGTGAAGGCCATCATCAGCAAGTGGAGAAAATGGAGCACCATAGTGACATCACCAAGAACAAGACATCTCGCCAAAATTTACAAAAGGACTTACCAGGGAGGCTGCCAAGAGACATACAGCAACATTAAAGGAGCTGCAGGAACATTTAACAAGTACTGATCACTCTCTGCATGTGACAACAATCTCTCGTATTCTTCACATGTCTGGGCTAAGGGGTAGGGTGGTTAGACGGAAGCCCTTTCTCACAAAAAACATCCAAGCCTAACTAAATCACCCCAAACCATGTGGCAAAATGTGTTATGGTCTGATGAGACCAATTCCAAAAGGTATAATAATTCCATGATTCCAAAAGGTATGTTTGGTGCAAAAAAATCAGATCACCAAAAGAATACCATACCTACGGCGAAGCATGGTGGTGGCAGCATCATGCTTTAGGGCTGTTTTTCTTCAGCCAGAACTGGGGCTTTTATAAAGGAGGAGGGGGATCATGAATAGCTACAAATACCATTCAGTTTTAGTGCAAAACCTTCAGGAGATCGATGTTTTTAAATGACCTAACCAGAGCCCAGACCTGAATCCAACTAAAAATCCGTGGGGTGACCTGAAGCGGGCTGTGCAGGATCTGACGGATCTAGAATGTTTTTGCAAGAAAGAGTGAGAAAATATTGCCAAGTCAAGATGTGCCACGCTGATAGATTCTTAGCCAAGAAGACTGAGTGGTGTAAAATAATCAGAAGGTGCTTCAACAGTGTATTAGTTTCGGGTTGTGCACACTTATGCAACCAGGTTATAACAAGGTTTTTTCCCTTATTTTTCCCAAAAAATGTTTCTGATTGTTTTTCACTTAATTTTTATACAGTATAATTTCACACTGAGGGTGGAAAAAGTTCTGCCATGATTTATCTTGGTTTCAAACCTGCCATTTTTCCGGGGGTGTGTAGACTTTTTATATCCACTGTACATCCTACTGCATTAGAGATGCAGAGATAACTGTGAAAGAGCCACGAATGAAGATCAGCCTGCATTAAAGCATCGATGGGTCCAGACGTCTTCACTCGCGTAACTACACACAGTTCCTATTAACATGTGTTCACACTAGCAAGCGACAAAATGACACACAACCATTTTGCAACATGAGAGGGGATTTATTCAAATTTTTTGCAAATTAGATATGACAAATCCAAAAGATTGGCTCTAAGGATTCCTCGGACTAATCCTATCATCATTTTTTTCAGTTCCCAACTGTAGTTTCTACCTGCCATTAGTTCCTATTTACTGTTTGGAAGAAAACAATATAACCGTGGTTTAATGTCATTCTGTTATATACGAGCATCTAGAGTGCATCTTGTGAACCTTTTTTGTTTTGCGAGTCGAGTATGTTTAATATCTGGGGGAGGGACACTGATACACGTGGAACTATGGAACTAAATACAGCAAGCAGCAGTCAAACTTTTTTTTTTTCCCCAACGTGAGGTGAAATCATTGACGTGTGTATCCAGATGAGACTAAAATTATCAGACGAGCGCTGAGTTTGGTGAAAAACAGCAAGTAATTCGGTCTGTAATTTTCTCAGAGGAGGACGGAGATAAACACCGACATGGCCGAGCCAGACAGAATTAAAATCAAATAGGAAATTATCCCAGGACTCCATATAAGGGTCAATACATTTTGTGTGCTGCATTCAGTTTTAATTTACTTTTTTTTTTTTTTTTTAACATTTGTCAAAATATACAGAACACATGGCATTTCTGCAGCTCTACCCGTTGGCTACTACTGTACTACTCACGTAAAAAAAAAAAAAAATGCAACCCAAGACGTGACGTGTTTGATTCAATTTCTGCAGTCCAGTCGAGTCGATTCAGAGCTGATTCACTTTCTTAATGCACTGAGTGTGATTTCTGTACAAGTAAAAGCCCCCTGAGTATTTTTGTCATGCCATTGCCAGAAAGGCTTATTTCCATGTTTCAGGCCAGCATTGCAATTACGATTGACATACAACAAATCACGCCTAGTCTGTTGTCTACATTCGCATTCAGAACGTTCTGCACTACCATTCCTCCTTATGGAAAAGCCAGCAGAGATGGCTGCTGTGCTTGTCATCAACATCATTTAAAGCTCGTAACACTAGATGCAGACGAGCAGGAAGTCCATTTGTCATCTTTTCTAATGGTTCCGGCAGCACTGCTATACGAGCTTCGGAGCCACTCGCAAGCCCTACGGATGCTGGGAACATTTTGTTCCCTCTACACAACAACGTTGTTTCTCATTTGTGAGTGCAAGGCCATGATCGGGATGGGGAGGGGGGCACTGTTTACCTACTGAATTGAGTCAGTGCCACAAATGAGAAACAACTCATTTATCAGACTCAGCTATTAAGCCAAATCCCTGGATAAAGTCCAGTTCCTGGTGGGCCGTTTAAATTACCGCAGAACGGCAGTAAAGTGACTAAGTTGAGAGGACCGAGCTCCACGCATCACTGAGACACTTTACTTGGCTGCTGTGTTTACAATCATCCCGATTAAAAATAAATAAATAAAATAAAAAAATTTTAAAAATCCACTTTGCATGAGATAATCCGCTGTGCCAGAATCTCACACAGAATTTTCCATGGATTGGAATGATCCATGGATCATTAGCAGGAATGTGAAATCTGGAATAAAAGGCAGCTGTAAATACCCCATGACACGGCTTATGTAACGTACACCGGTGGTTCCTGGACCTGGAGCATCCTTGCCTTGGACAGTTTGTTTTTTTATGTTATGTTATTTTATTTGTTATTTTGTTAGCACACACACATACACCTGATCCCTCTTGAGTGTGTTAGAGATGGAAAAACACTGAAGGTGCAGGGTAGGGCAGGAGGTCTCCGGGATCGGCGCTGGAATCCACTTGCTTGGACAAGGAGTTTGGAGTCGGAGAGAAAAATAACTGATTTTAATAATGCTCGGCAGTTTTTTGGCTCACTTCTAACATGATATAACATTTGGCGAGCACAAGTACATGAGCAGAATATCCAAAGAGTACATTTCCATCGGTTTGTTTTTCCTGACCCTAAACGATCAGCCAAGGTGTGTTTAGTGTCCAGAGTTTGATTTCTTGGTAGCAATGTAGCTAAGAAGTAATGGAAGCTTACAGCCTCCAGTTGAGTAACTGCATGTCTAAATCGTCATTCACTCAACCTCACAAACATCAGGCCACGTCTCCTAGTTGAGTCGGAACGACAGCAAACTACGTGCTGAGAAATGTTTCGGCTTCATGACCGTTTTTAGCTCTGTGATGTCCTTTCTCCCATTTCTTTATACATACCCGTGTGTCACACGGTATCACAAACCACATAAACACATCTCATTGAGACACTAAACACTAAACAACTACACAAAAACCTTTGACACGAGTGTGTGATGAATTCAACATGCTGTTGCTAATGCATGCTATGAGGCTATGAGCTTTCCTTAGTTGCTAGCAAAATTAGTTTCATAACTCCAGTACCAAAAAAAAAAAAAAAACACTGGCTGATTGAATGCACTTTAAAATCTCATAAAAATTCCTACATGGCTTCTTATTGCATAACAACAAATAATAACCGACTGGACTGGAACATGATGTACAAAAGACATTGAGTCAAGTTTGTTTTTATTCTATGCTCTATCTACAGGCCAACCAATCAGCTGTGACACTGATCCCACATTCCACTTACCTCGGAAGTGGTAAGTAGGAGCTCGGAAATGTGATATTTTTTTTACCTCCATGCACTCAAGATACAAAGTGGCGGGGGGTGGGGGGGGTTATGGTCGCCTTGATGTTCATCAAGCTAGCAACGTAACTGTGATGAGCATAGTATAATTTCCATATGCTGATAGTCATAGAGGTCATAACTCGTAATTCCTGAACTTAGACCAGGAAAAACGAACAAAACAAACAAAACTTCTGGACGGTTTTCTCAACCCTGAGCTCAGCAAGTGGTGTCAAAACAAAATGACGGCTCACAGATTGAACAGTAAACAAAGCAGCACTTCTTACCTTTACATGAGTTATGCTGTATAAAGTATTTGCTTTAGATCAATCAACATCGAAGCGGCACTCGTAGATATGAACACAGGGTAGCAATAACACCTCAAGAACAAATGAATGACTGTAATATTAATGGTGTCTCCGTCTGCACTGCTAGTTTTTGTAGTAATAAAGAAAGAAGACTAAAGGAGAACAATCTACATTTTAGAACAGTAAAGAATGAATGTTATGCTTGAAACATCAAATATGATGGGGTGTGCTGTAGGAAAATACTCAGTGATGGACTCATGTGATGTGGCCTGTAATGTTAGGCGGAGTTACTGTTGATTATTTTTCAATAGTTTATATCAGTGGTTCTCAAACCTTTTGCAGCCAGGGACCCTTTATCTATTAAAAAAAAATTCCACAGACCCTGTAAATATGGATTTATCTCAGGAATGTTCCTTAAATGTTTTTTGGAGCCTTACAGCTTTCTGTTCCTGAACTTTCCACCAAGAGAACACATTCGAACACATTAGGTCTGAGTTGACTTTGGTGCTTGGACCCCTAAATATAATAACCACTGTAACAAAATTTTTTTTTTTTTAATTATTTTTAAAAAATCATGAAACGCAGACCGCACTTTTGAAAACTACTGGTTTATACCACAGAAATTTGCCAATGCTAACAATGAGCCTCACATATCTAGCTGGATACAAACGGATTTATGCGTAAATTGTCCGTATGAGTGTTTAGACAAGAAATTTGGTAATTATGAAAATCCCATAAATTCGAAAAAAATGGTCATATCCTACTTGTGCTCCTGAGTGTGTGTAAATTTATACATAAGAAGACTAACTAATGTAAACCTCGACTTGATATCATATAATTTGCGTGGATTACTGCACTATATTATTATATATTTTATCTGGAATATGCTGTGGAGTTTAAATTGCTTAATGTTATTATGTTTACAGCGTTTAGCAGACGCCCTTATCCAGGGCGACTTACAGTAGTGCTCTGGAGTCTCTATCAAAAGCACATCCTCATGCTAGTTCACTACTATAGGTCAGGGACTAAGAGTACCTTCGAAAACATTTTGTGAAAACCAGGCGTTTTATATTATTGGGATTAATAAAAGAATATAAAAATAAAGAAAGTGAGCCAGTACAATAATACTAATCATATTGTAGAAATAAAACTAATCATTCAATTACGACAAAAGAAATGGTGCTGTATGCGCATAGCCATAAACCATAAACAAATGTCTCAGCTGATGGAAGATTTAGTGCTCCTTTATTATTATTATTATTATTATTATTATTATTAAATTGTCATAGAAGTGAGTCAAAATAACGTCCACTTCTGTCTTCCAGCTTTTGTTTTTACCCTGATAGTTCACTTCGTGCTCGCAGCTATCTGCGCACTTGACCTTTTATAGAGTTTTGTGGGCTTCCCTACATGCAAATGAGCTGCGTCAGGAACGTGCTTAGCACTTTACGGGTGATCAATATACGCACGTCAGTACAAAGAAAATCAGCATTTCCAAAAATTTTAGTTCGGATTGGTTTACACAAACATTTACACACAATTTTACTAAATGATTGATAAATGAGGCTCAGTGTTTTATTTATTAAAAAAATCACAAGCCATACTTTTTTACCTGTTTATAGTTACATTTAATGTTGTGGAACATCTGTGAAACAAGCTATCAACAGTCGTTCCCACACCACCCTCTCTCTTTTCTCTCTTGAAGATCATAAGGCAAAAAAAAAAAAAAAAAAAACGCAGCTTGGCGTGTTTTCGAGAAACTCCGAAACTAACTTACTGACTGTTACAAAGCACTGACACTGGAGACTCCTTCCATAAACATTGAATAAACTTATCCTTAGAGAAAACGTAACAATCCTGGTCCCTGTGCATGTTGTTACTACAACTTAGAATTATTTAAATTATTTAAAATTATTATTATAATTATTATAAATTATAACGTATTAGAAGAAGTGATTTGCAGCTGCACTCAGTGTAAAAAAAATTGTGTAAATTTACAGTATTTATTCAACAATACTGTTTTGTTATTTTACAGGATTGTATTGTAAACGATTAGGAAGTTATTAGCAGTGCATTTGTTGACAATAAAATATCAGAAAACACAATGCATAGTGGGATATCTAAAGTTTTTCGACATGTGCAAATTACTGGATCATTTTTTTCCCCAAACTCTGTTTGAGTTTATCTTTATAGGATAGTAAAAACTGTGGTTCAGTAAAGCACTGAAATTCATCTTTTAGTTCGAGTAAATTCAGCGGTAGAAGTGGTTGAATTAGTGCAAGCTAGTTGTGGAAGCTCAGTGGTTAAGGCTTTGAGTTTCAAATCAGAAGGTTGTGTGTTCAAATCCAGGCATCGCCAAGTGGCCATGGTTAGGTCTTTGAGAAAGACCCTTAACCTTCAGCTCAGTTGTATCCTGCCTTAATTGTAAGTCACATAATCTAAGCCTAATAATAAACAGATTTGTTTTAAAAGGTGTAATAGCTTTGTAACAGTTTGCAAAGTTTATCGGAATGTGAAGGACGTTCTTCAGGACAGAGGAGTTTACACTTTCCGGGTTCTTGGTAAAATGACAAACTGCACTTTTAGAGAGAGAGAGAGAGAGAGAGAGAGAGAGAGAGAGAGAGAGAAAGGGTGACAATCGAGCGAGAGAAAAAGGAGGAAAGGCTGGTGAGGGAATGACTGTTTATCACGGATATAATGTAGGTGAGAACAGGAAGTAACTTGTCTCTCAGACATTCCACAACATTAAATCTAACCTTAAACCATAAAACTGTGTGACACGTTGCTCATTAATAAATTAAACATTGTAATCGCTGACAAATCGCTGTGGTATAAGTGGAATAACACACTCCAGACCATGCAGTTATATGAAAAATAATGTACTTTGGGGGGCAGCGGCACTCCGCTTGCACGTTATGCCACATCACACTCCTCCAGTGTGCATTATTTCTGTATAACCGCACAGTCTGTCATGTGTTATTCTTTACATACTGCAAATATGTTTTACAGTTAGTTACTGTAAATTTAAAGTTCCTTACTGGCAACTAATCGGAATCTGCAGCTAATCAGAATCGAGAACTCAACTCAAGCTGTGTTATATGTAGCATGAAACATAAGCAGTAGGGACTGGAGTTCCTGTGTAAGCAATGAGCTCAGCATTATTGTGCAGTTCCAAGCTCTCATCACTCGTAATAATCCCCTCTCCTGTTTCCTGTCGTTCTGGAGCACCATATCCGGTTTCCACAACAAGAGGAAGCGCGTGAGTTCTACACGCGCGCGCGCACATACACACCTTCCCATACAACACAGGATCTGGGATATGCAATGGAAACCAGTCTATTTTTCCTGAACGTGTACGATCCTGATCCTGAACAGAGACTTAATGTGTGCTTTGCATTATCAGTTTAAAAAAAAAAATCAGTGCAGTGTTAAACCGGAAATAAACACAAACACGAGATGCCTGAGTGCTGGTTTGTTTGGCTTGTTTGTTTTTAAAAACACAGCACGAGCGCTACACAGACCAAATGGCGCGTGTGTCATTAATGTCATTAATGTCTGCTTTAATTAGCCTTACAGGACAGTTTAGGAGTTTGGGGTTGTTCATAAATACGCCAGAAACTTTCTAATGTCTAATTTGAGTGTTCTTTGTGAAACAGAAAATGAAATTAGGAGCACATTCTGTTCTCTCCGAGTGTAACTTAAACTCGGAACATTTAATTCCTCCTTACTAAAGTTCATTCTTTACTCACATACTCCTTTATTTACGTTTTTTACACACATAAATCTCAGATAGCAACTGCTATGCTAAGCTAAGCTAAACTATGCTAAGCCACCGCTGCCCCAAGCTGGGCGGCCTGCATAAACCACAACATGAACTCACTCTCTCTCCCTCTCCCTCTCCCCCTCTCTCTCTCTCTCTCTTTCTCCCTCCCTCTCTCTCTCTCCCTCTTTCACTTTCTTAAGGAACTCACCTGTTTTTTCGTGGTCATATCCAACGATGATGAAATAATCGGCCAGCCTAGCCATGTTTGCCACTTTTTTCTTCCAATTCCTCCAGCACAATTCAGCATTTTTCTTTCTTCAAAAGCACAGCCATGTTTGACACCGACGCCTCGAGTGCGCAGGCGCACCGGCTCGCGAGCCCCGCTGGATGGGCGTGGGCGCGCGCAAGACCTCAGCCTTGGCTGCTCTGTGTTATCCAGCAGGCTGTAAACAGGAACACATCATGCTGTCGAGGGTTGTAGGTTAAAACACACTAAGGAGCGGCATCAAGAGATTATACCCAGAATGCATGCCCATTCATTCATTCATTCTTGAGTAAGTGCTTTATCCTAGTCAGAGATTATACCCAGAATGAATGCTCATTCATTAATTCATTCATTCATTCATTCTTGAGTAAGTGCTTTATCCTAGTCAGGGTGGAGGTGGAGCTGGAGTCTATTCCAGGAATACCGAGCACAAGGCACAAGGAGAATTCACCCAAAAATGGATGCCAGTCCATTGCAGGATACCATGCACAGACTAGGGTCAATTTAGAGTCATCTATACACCTACCAGGATACATCACACCCATATGTGGTTCTTTCCCAAATTGTTCCCACACCTCCACCCTGACTAGGATAAAGCACTTACTCAACAATGAATGAATGAAAGAATAAGTGAATGAATGAGCATTCATTCTGGGTATAATCTCTGACTAGGATAAAGCACTTACTCAACAATGAATGAATGAATGAATGAGCATTCATTATGGGTATAATCCCTTGATGACATTCCTTAGTGTGTACCAGTCCATTACTGGATACCAGAGCCGTGACCTCAACCACACTGAACTCCTTTGGGGTGAACTGGAACACCGACCGCACCCCAGACCTTCTCACCCGACATCAGCGTCTGTCCTCACTAATGCTCTTGTGACTGAATGATCACAAATCACACAGCCCTTTTCTAAAATTTAATGGAAAGCCTAACAGGAAAAATGGGAATAAATCTGGAACTGGATGTTCAACAAGAACATATGGATGTGAAGGTCAAGTGTCCACATACTTTTGGCCATGTAGTGTAGGATGAAACCACAGAACCCAGAGGAAACCTACACAGACATCAGGAGAACATGCGAAACTCAGGACAGACCGGAACCTGAGCTCAGGATTGAACCCGGAACCCTGGAGCTGTGACAAAATGAAATTGATGAAAATGCCTACAGCAGTACTACAGCGCTGATTTAAATCAACATGAGCTGTAATATCATTCATGTAAAGAAAAAAATCCACTTGCATTACTGATCTTCAGGTTCATCCGTCATCTTCATCCAAGATTTATTTTGTAATGAATTTCTGACTTGACTAAACCTAGGGGAAATTTTAAACACCTTTCATCAACATGTTGGTCGGTTTTCACTTCAGTTAACGGTTAGCCTACATTACACACAATTCCGTTCGACTACCTGCTGATTCCCGTGGGATTTATCTCTGGCTTCATCTCTACCTAAAGAGAGCGATGCAGCAGCGCTTTAGCACACTAGTCTGCCCAGCTCTCTCACCCCCTCATCTGTACACTGTGCGCAAACATGTTAGCTGGCAAAGCTTCAACTTTCATGCTAATACTGCTGACTATGCCATCATGTTCATTATTTCATAGACTGCTAACTAGCTGAGCCGAGTCTTTGTCATAACATGGCATCACATAGCTGCATTGCATTTTGGAACGTTGAGTCCATACTTCTACGCTTGATTTCTTATTAATATGACGTTGAATATGAAGTCCCTGTAAAATGTTTTTTTAACAGTCAAAACCGGAACACTGTCCCTTACGTTTGAGATTATTGGGGGTTCTTTTCCTACTATTAAATACCTTTGTAATTGCACTAGCAAGAACAATGTACTCCTATGACATCAGCACAGCAGACAGCCACATACTTCTCACAGGAATAACAACAATACAGCATCAACCAACAAATGAGCGCCAGATTCACTAAACACATCACAAACTCTTCAGCATAAACATACCTAATGTGGTTCCGGATGAGCTTTTCCTTCCAGCCTGTATGAATGGTGATCTTGTCAGATCTGAAACATCACACCTCTCAGAGAAAATGGTAGAAAAGAAATTGATTTAAGATCAAATTTGAGGCAATGCGGCAATGCTTATTTCACGGGTGGCAACTGCCACCTTGTGCCACCCATGTGGTGCGCCACGCCCCTGTTAGAAAGACTTCCATCTGTTCCATGTTGGTTAATAGATTACACAATCTCTATCATCATCTCAGGCCAGGAAGGATTAAAGTTCCATGTGTAAAAGCTGCAAACCTGTGTGACAGCTTCATCCGCTCTTTTATTTCTCAGTGTCACTGCTGGATTGTGAAACAGTCCACCAAGCAAACATCTCCAGCCAACAGTGATGCTGACAACGAGTGGTAAGAAACTCTTACTCTTTTTAAAAAAAATTTAATTACACAATGGAAATCACAACCCACTGTTACTAAAGTGTTTATTAATGATGTGACGTCATTAATAGTCATGTGAATCGAATTGATTTAATCCAAACTGTACTGAGGATTTGTACGGAGGAGGTGCACTGAATTTATGTAACAGTTAACAGGCAAATGTAATATTGGAACCATATACTGTATATTTCCCCCAGAATTCCTTAACATGAACACAAACAACAGCAGACAAAGAGAATACGTAAAACACAGGGACAGCCGGTCAATAAATACAGATAATAAACTATACAACAAACACTAAACACTACAAAACAGATTCCTGTTCTTGGAATGAAACCCAATGCTGTTGTAGCCCATTCACCTAAAAGTTTGATGTGTCATGTGTCCTGAGATGCTTTTCTGCTCAACACGGTTGTATAGAGTAGTTATTAGAGTTAGCTCAAACCACTCTCCTCTGACCTCTCTCATCGAAAAGGCTTTTCTGCCCACAGAACTGCCACTCACTGGACGTTTTTTTGCTTTTCACACCATACTGTGTAAACGTAAGAGACTGTTGTGTATGAAAATCCTGGGAGATCAGCGGTTTCTAAACTACTAAAAAACTTTTTTCCCAATGCTGATGTGAACATTAACTGAAGCTCTTGACCTGTATCTGCTTTGCGCTGCTGCGACATGATTGGCTGAATATATAATATATACCGACTCCAAGTACCGTCCTCTCCTAGCGGTCCCTCATGATGGCAGGTTGAAAACTCTAATAAATAACTCAGTGACTTACACACATAACTTTTTCAAATGTTCAATGAAATGGAGCCGCTATACCAGGAATCTTTCATTAGCTCAAGATTGCAGGAAGGACGGGCTAATATATAACTCACACACACTATGCTACTAAGACAATGCAACTTCTGAGAATCTAATACCATCATGCCAAATCCAATTTTTATACAGGTAATACCACCTAACTGTTCGTATTCTTTTAACATGACAATTACTTCCCTGATTCACGTCATAGTGACTCAGCAAACTATAACTATTTAAGGACTGACTCACAAACAACCCCCCATGGGGTTGTTAGCCTGGTGTGTAAACTTTCAATCAGCCCATAAAAGGATAAAACACTGAAGTTCATGGCAATTACTTCTCATCTGACATCAATTAAAAATTCCAAACAGTCATTATATACCAGCTGTAACATAACCTGTGAGTGTCACATTCTTTGATACACGGCCATGTTTGTCGATGAGTAGATAAAACAATCACAGGAAATTCCAGCACTTCCAAATAAATGATGCACACACTGACAGTAGTCGATTAAGAAGACTGAAGTAATGTATTTGCATGCCAAAATATCTAGGTATCTGTTGATTCCTGAAATTTCAAACAAATATTTACGTATTCCACCAGTTGGAACATGAATAGTGTTAAAGACTGATTCATCATTAGTTTGTAATTTCAGATAGACCTTTATACCAAAGCTTCTCGAATGTTTTGCAGTCAGGGGTCCCTTTAACTGTTAAAAAAAAAAAAAAAAATCCACGGATCTGTACAGTGTACAGTACAGATTTATTTTATGAATATAATCCAACTATTCACACAATAATACACATCATAATGTGCACTATAATATTGTGCACAATAATATTTTGACTATGTACTTGAGGCAAGGAGCGTTTATTCTTGAACTTTTAGCTCACGACACATTTTTTCTAAATTAGATTCATTGTTTATAGATTACTTCTTTATGAGTTATTGAGATTTGGATTAACCTATTAATCAAGTGATCAGTCAAACCGGCTAACAATAAATATATAAATATAAAATATTATATATTTACGATATATAAATATATAATAAATATAATAACTGACAGTAGGACTATATTCAAGACCACCATTCTCAAATCCAAGACAGAGTGAAGATGACTCTTAAAGGAAGTCGAGGCCAAGTCAAAATCGAATCCAAATGAAAGTGAGACTGAGTAAGATCAAGTCTGAAAACCATCAAATCATTTTCCAGGCCAAGCCTGTACTCTAGCTAGTTGGCTTCGTTCATGCATTGCTCCGATGATTAGGCTGTTTACTAGAAAAAGAAAGTAATTCTTATCAAACTTTGTGCATGAACACAAGCATTATTTTCACAAACTCTTATTTGAGACCGACACCATATTTAGGAAGACCACTGCTCAAGTCCGAGACAAGTCGAAATACAAATGCCAATAAATCTGAAACAAGTCCAAGTCAATACAGAAAACATCTCAAATCCTGGATCCCTACCCTCTGGCTATGATTCATGGACCCTACATTAAGAACCAGTACTTTAAACCAACAAGTGTGCCTCATTAAATAATGTCTTTGCAAAATAGAATCAAAGATGCACAGCAACCCATTCTCAATTCAACTGTAGCTTATTAAAAAAAAACCAAACAAAAAAAACCAGATTCATTCGAATGGTATTTTTCTTGTTTAAATTTTTCACCCCTCTAGGGGCTTGTAATCAACATCTGCTTGATGACCCAGTTTGACATTATACTAACCCATGTGCCTCATATATGTTTTCACTATAGTGAAGTGTTATTACTAGATTACTAGTAATACATTTTTTAAATTTTATTTTTAATGCTAAAAATAGGGATACTTATAAGTACTATTTAAAGAGCTAACTGAAATGAATCAGGGAAATAGAGCAGAACAACATGAACAAAATGACTTTTGTTATAAAGCATTTATAACTTGCCAGTTTTATCATTTCTGTAATTAACCAAAACGATTTTGGTGTCATCACTTCAAAATTACATCCAGATTTGTCATCTCTGATGGCGCACATATTTTCACGTGCTTGTTTCCTCCTCCCAAATACTTTAGCCATGAGTAATAATATCAGGAGTACAATTGATTTAGTGTTTTCATTTTCATTCGAGTTGGTGAACATGTAGGCACTAGACTTTTATTTACTTGTAATTATCCAAAGCATCCCTTTAATATGACTCATGTCTTTGGAAGGACTAACCTGCATTTACTGAAAAAAAAAAAAAAAAAAAAAAGAAGTATAGAATTGCAAAGTGTTCGTGATATTCCGCATGTTTGGGGACTGCTGTAGACTGGAAATCCTGGCTTGGGTCGGGGTGGTGGGGGTGTGTGTGTGTTGAGTGTGTGCGTGTGTTTGTGTGTGTGTGAGAGAGAGTGAGAGAGAGAGAGAGAGAAGCCCCTCCTACCTCTAGTATAAATGCTCTCACGCCTGGTGTGGAGAGTCAGACTAATAGCCGAGTGTCACAGCTGCGTGAACACAGAGAGACGGAGCTGGTGGATTACTGCGTCTGTACGGACTCCTCCAAGACTCACAAGCCTAACCTGAATAACACAGGTACATATCCATCCCTACTACTAGCACTGAATAATTCATTCTACTCTTTATTTAGGTCAGGGCTGAAGTCTAATTGATTAGAGGAGGTTATCTGTTTTGTTATATAAGTACAGGGCTTATCTTGTGTGTATGCCATAGGTGCTGCCTAAAATACTTTACTTTAAGTTGAAACCTTTTCCACTGCATCAGGGTTCACTTTTGCACTTTTGCACTTCCTTTAAGTCTTTAATCTTTAGTTTTTAAGAAGTGCAGCTGATGTAATAGTGGAGCTGAGTAGAGTCAGACTCACACATTTGTAGAGCTTGGTCATCCTCTGTAGCCTTTGTCCTTTTTCTCCTCTGCTCCGATGACTAGTTTACTTATTTGCACAGAGCATGACCTTTTTTTTCTTTCCTTTTTTTTTTTGCACAAGTGGAAATAGACCGGCTTTTGGACTCTTGTGTCCAAAAGTCAGAGCGGTGCAGAGCAGAGCTTGACTTGGCAGAGGGAATAATTGGAGCTGCATGGACAAAAGGCTGCACTTTAACATGATTAAAGTCTCACAAGTCTTTCTTTTTCTTGTGTTTTCCCTACAGATTTCAGGCAAAATGAAAGTGATTGTTCTGTCCTTCTTCTGCTGCTGTCTGCTGCTCACTGTCACACCCAGTGTGGACAGTGCAAAACTAAACCTCAGCCAAGTTTTAAAAAGAAGGTGAGTTTATAACCCGGTCCTCTTACTGCAAAGGATTATAATAGCAATGCATACATTTGAATGATTTCTAATAAATTTCTTCTTGTCTACATCAGCATCGGGCTCCAGAGGACAAAAAGGGATCTGAGTAGTCTGTATGCACTGAGGGAAGCAGAGCCTGGGCAATTTGTTCGACCTGATGATGTCAAAGACACCCTGCTTCCACATTCCAGGTAATAAATTTGTTACATTTTATAACCACACATAGGATTCCATTCAGTGTGTGTAATAAAAAAAAACATAATAAAATAAAAACAGCAGAGCAGGAATGAACATGCTTCTTTCATCTCGTCTTATCCAGCACTGGCATCGGCGTGCGAACCAAGCGCTCCAAGAACTCCGTCAACCAGTCGCGGAGGTCAGGCTGCTCACTGGGCACGTGCACGGTACACGACCTGGCACACCGCCTGCACCAGCTCAACAACAAGCTGAAAGTCAGTAGCGCCCCCATCGATAAGATAAGCCCACTGGGCTACGGGCGCAGGCGCAGGGCCGTCCCTGAGAGGCAGATGAAGTTGGAGATGCAGGATGGCCACTTGCAGCCAGTGTGGAGGCTGCACAAGCTGGAAGCGCTGCTCAGACGGACCTGAGCAGGACGCGAGCCGAGGGGACTGGAATGCTGAGATTTCTCCTGCCAAGAGTTCTCCGGCACATTCTTTCGTAAGGTGAGCGGCTAGGACAGCAGCCACGGCTCGCCGAAGTACAAAAAACAACAGCTGTTCCACAAGCACTGTGAATGAGAGACAGAAACAGAGGAGTTCTGTGGTGGAGCACTGCAACTTTCTGGGTTGGTATGCAAGTGTATGATTGGTGCACTGATCCCTGGAGGAATGGAGTGGAAAGGGCACAGAAACTTGGGCTGAAGAATGAACCTCCTCTAACGGGACAGAATTTCGCTGCTCCTCAGGTGGACTATTCAGTGGGATTATGGGACCCAAATGCAATTCGAGTATGCAGTGACTTCAACATACTCTCTCGGAAAAAAAAACAAAAACTGGACTTTAATCCATTGTATTCAACAGGGAAAGATATGGATTGTTCATTCTGAGGAGATCTGAAGGATTTTAAGATTAAGAATATGGCCATGAAACTGTTTTCTGTCACAAACTCTGTTTTTGGACACTGTATGAGGGATGAATGCTTTAGATTTAGATTTTATATAAAATGCCTTTCTCGGTCCGTAAAGGATTGTTATGCTACTTGAACATTATTATTATTATTATTTGGTATAGAGATATGTGCAATCTATATGTATTTTTTTATTCCCAGTATATGTATATATGCCAAACAAAGATATTGTTATTTAATTGTTTTATACTTTGTACTACTTATAGAGAGCTATTTTTGTACAGGATAAAAGGAATATGGGCATTGTTCAATATGGTATGTTGTATATCATTCTTTTGTGTTATATGGTGATAGAATACGTTTTATATCTGTAATAATATATTTGTAAATGTGGAAACGATTTTGTATGTTGAAGTAATGTATGTTGTCATCCAATAAACTTCAAATTTTAAAAAAGAATTGTCGTTGTGAAGAACTCATCTGTTCTGTTCTGTATGAAAATATAACACACACACGCACACACAAAAAAAACAAACAAAAAAAAACAACAGGGTTCTCTGTTGTCTGTCTGGAGATCAGAGAGAGATCAGACACACAAGCACTTAGTAAAAGAGGCTCGTTGCAGTCCCTAGTGGCCAAGTGGAGGTGTATGCTTTCATTCCTGTTTAAACCAGACTGGAGCTGAAGCCGAGCCTGGACTGGAAACATGTGTGATGGAAGACAGAAAAGGATGCTGCTCTCTGGGGGGGGGGTTCCTGGCTCGCATTCCTCAGAGATGTAGAGGAAAGGGCTTTTCACTACTGAGACAGGCACGCCATAGGACATTCCTCATAAACACATAATTACCATTCCTGACTTAATGAGCAGGAACTTTAGCTATGCACTTTTACAGTTGCAGTCATGCTGTTTAATTTAAAAAAAACAATTTGATGACTCCTACAGTACTAGAAAAAAACCCCTGCAAGAAACGTAGAAGAGCATTTTCGACAGCACTGATCTGTGTTCAAGCTGTAAGAACTTTTATGTGCAGCATATCATATCATATTTATATATGTATATATATATATATATATATATATAAAATCAGTTTTTTTTGACAGTGCAATAGTTTATAGTGTATAGCAGCAGTCCTCAAAGTGGAGTCCATGAAGCATAGTCAGGACTCTCTGGTTTTGTTACAGTGTTATAGTGCATGACAACCCAACCTTAGCACAGTTATTATATTTATTATTCTGTTTTGATAGTTATTGGCCTTTTTGACTGGTCACTTGAATTTAATGGGTTTAATCCAAACTGCATTAATTCACAAACAAGTTGCCTATAAATAATGTCAGCTTGGACCTAATGTTTGTTGTCAGTGGAATGTCCACAAGTAAAATGCTGCAATACATTG
>CM075013.1:6430321-6455909 GCA_037576675.1 Pangasius sanitwongsei | reverse complement strand
CTATAACACACACTATAAGACTCTATAACACACACTTTACATACTCTATAACACACACTATAAGACTCTATAACACACACTTTACATACTCTATAACACACACTATAAGACTCTATAACACACACTGTACTTACTCTATAACACACACTGTACTTACTCTATAACACACACTGTACTTACTCTATAACACACACTATAACACATATTAATATATTCTACACTCTAAAACACACACACACACACACACACACACACACACACACACTAACATACACTAACCAAACTAACAGTCCATAACGTGCACTAACACACACTAATGCACTCTACATTCAAACACACATTAATATACACTAGTGCGTGCACACACACACACACACACATCTTTACAGGAACTACAGGTGATTAATTAATGCAGCTCTGATAATGAAGACTGATGAAGTTATTAAATATTCTTCAGGTTAAGGCTCTTTATGGCCAGTAGATGGCAGTAACACACTGTAACACACTTGGGTCTTGAGCAGTGTTCAGTATTTATAATTAACACTGTGATGTAGTGTTTAAGAGTGTACTGATCATAAAAGACTACATCAGTACAGTTAATAACTCACTGTGACTGACTGATCTTCTCTCATCATACACACTTTTCTAAAAATAAATAAATAAAAACATAGTACTGATCACACGTTACACACACTGTACAAGCCTCGCTGTGAGGAGTGTGTTACTGCTGCTAAAGCTGGTTGTGTTTCACCGGATGAGTGAAAAGGTGAAAGAATAAAACACACGTTAAAGTCCACAAACACGTGAAAAACAAACACAGGTGTAAATAAGTAACTTAATCACAGAAATGTACCAGCTGGTGAGTTTGATTTGTTCAGGTGGGCTAGCTTCTTATCAATCAAATAACTACTGCATTAGCATGTTAACACATTAACACTTTAACATGTGAACACATTCACACATCAACACAGTAACACATTAACATGTTAATACTTTAACACATTAACACATTAAAACTTTAACATATTAACACATCAACACAGTAACACATTAGCATGTTAATACTTTAACACATTAACACATTAAAACTTTAACATATTAACACATCAACACAGTAACACATTAGCATGTTAATACTTTAACACATTAACACATTAAAACTTTAACATATTAACACATCAACACAGTAACACATTAGCATGTAAACACATTAACACGTTAACACATTAACACATTAACACCTTGACACATTAACACTTTAACATGTGAACACATTAACACATTACAACTTTAACACATTAACACGCGATCACATCAATACATTAACACATTAACATGTTAACAAACTAACACATTAACACATTAATGTTAGCCCAACTGAGGTTAACTATTACACTGTGTAATCAAACTCGTCTAAATATTTGTATATTATTATAAGGATGTGTGTTTTCATGGTGTGTGTGTGTGTGTGTGTGTGTGCATGTATGTGTGTGTTTTCATGGTGTGTGTGTGTGTTTGTGTGTGTGTTTTCATGGTGTCTGTGTGCGTGTGTGTGTGCGTGTATGTGTGTGTTTTCATGGTGTGTGTGTGTGTGTGTGTGCGTGTATGTGTGTGTTTTCATGGTGTGTGTGTGTGTGTGTGTGTGTGCGTGTATGTGTGTGTTTTCATGGTGTGTGTGTGTGTGTGTGTATGTGTGTGTTTTCATGGTGTGTGTGTGTGTGTGTTGTTGTTGTGTCAGATTTTCCCATGTTTTCAGGAAGGAAGTCTGAACTTGATTTTTGTTGTTTTGGAGAAGAACTGAAATTTCAGTTTCCACTCGCTGGCTAAATATAACTCCACTCTGAGTTTAGAAACTTAGAAACTTTCCTTTTTGGACATAAAGAGACCACACACACGCGTGCAACGCGCACACGCAAACATCACACACACACACACACAGTGTAATAATACAGTCAGCAACTTTAACACTGCTAACACACATCTCTATTACATACTATCTTTATTATATGCATTACCTTATACACAGT
Source organism: Pangasius sanitwongsei (assembly GCA_037576675.1). NCBI lineage: Eukaryota > Metazoa > Chordata > Actinopteri > Siluriformes > Pangasiidae > Pangasius > Pangasius sanitwongsei. The sequence goes on along the minus strand of CM075013.1, from coordinate 6,453,882 downwards.
CCCTATAAAATAATTATCCACCTGTGATACGCCATTCCCATTTTTAACACGGCCTTATCTATCTATCTATCTATCTATCTATCTATCTATCTATCTGACTGCATTTCTCTGTCAGCCTCTCTCTTGCTGTCTTTTCTTGGTCTCTCTGTCTGCCCTTCTCTGTCTGTCCATCTATCTTTCTTTGTCAGTCTGTCTTTCTACCTTTTTCTGTCTCTCTTTGTCTCTCTGTCTTTCTCTCTCTCTTTCTTTATTTTTTTTGCCTCTCTTTCTGTCTGTCTTTCTGCCTTTTTCTCGTTCTGTCTCTGTCTTTCTTTCTCTGTCTCTCTTTCTGCCTTTTTCTGTCTCTCTTTCTGCCTTTTTCTGTGTGTCTTTCTGTCTCTCTGTGTGTCAGTCTCTCTGTCTGTCTCTCCTTCTGTCTAGATGTTTATCTGTCTGTTGTGTTGATCCATTTATCAGTTAACGTCTAAGCGAGTGTGTGTAAATAAACTTTATAACTTTATAACTCACGTGTTAGAAACATTCATTGGACAGGTTCATTTTTTTTGTTTAAATAAAATTCACAGCGATCTGCACAGAATTAAACTTGTTGAAAATTCGAGCAGGTACTCAGAAAAAAAGTGCACCCTAAATAAGATCCTTATTTAGAAAATCGTCCTCCTACCTCAGGAATGTATGACATCACACACACACACACACACACGCACACACAGCAGGTGATTTGGAATGGAAACCCCGTGAGTTCACGATTGGATGCAAGCGTGATGACATCACTAGTCTCCATCCCTCCCAGGGGGGTTATGGGTACCAAAGCGAGAAGTTTCCTTTCATCCTCAATCACACACAGACCTAAGGTGTGTGTGTGTGTGTGTGTGTGCGCTTCTGGGTTCTCCACACATTCGTTCCTGATGATATTCTTGGGATTTCCCTCACACTGCAGGTTACACCCCATAAAGAGGAAACTGGAAGCAGTTATAAACAATTAGAAAGGGATATTTTCAGCTTCTTCATCAGTCACTGTGAACATTTCAGACTCCAACTGAAAAAAATATTTCTAGTAAGAAGATTTTCCTCACAGGCTCATCCATGTCCTGTCCACAGGACTGGAACCCAGTGTGAGCTTCTGCTGCTGTAGCTCATCTGCCTCAAGGTTCGATGTGTTGTGGGTTCTGAGATGCTTTTCTGCTCACCACGGTTGTAAAGAGTGATTGGCCCAGCAGGATAATATGGCAGATAGTGATTGGTTTCTGATTGGTTATGTACTGCACACATACTGTTTCTATAAAACACTAATCAGGAGCCTCCTCATTACACAGCCAGTGTGAGGTGTATTATAGAAAGCTTAAAAAAAGGTAAACATCAAACAAGAGGTTATATATGTACGTTCTTACTAAAATACCTGGTAGCAAACGTAAAATTATTAGCCTGTAAACAAATTATTGTATTAATTCATTTTTTTTTATTTCATGTATGACACACACAAACCACACTGCAACATAAACCTGAGGGGCTTTTTCGCTGTACTGTGATGATGTCACACACGTCTCTAAACAGGAAATGAACTCATCATGCTTGTGATAGAATCGAAAACCACTCACACGCACTTCACTTGTGTCTCTTCCTCTGTCTCTTCACACATACAGATATGAGCTCAAAGTTTCCTGTCTCGGAGTGCTGAGTTAGTTATGTGTCGTTCACTTCGTTAAGAAGATTCATTGCCTCATTGGCTCATCTTTGCGAGTCAGCGCTCAATGTAAAAAGAGTCAACTCAGCTATATGAGTCGTAACATTAATACAGTCATGCTTACTGTTTGTCGGATTTTTTCACAGATTTTATAAAATGCAGTGCAGTGTTATTTTGTTAAATGTAGAGTAAGATTTCATGAAAAAATTTCAGCCAGATGTGGGTAAAGATGAACAACGAGTGGTACGGTAGTATAGCGATATAGTAAAGTTTGTATGATTTAGGAAAAAAAGTTATTTTGGAGTTCTACAGTGTGTCCCAAAAGTCTTCATACATAACATTTTTTTGGCAAAATGTCTTCCAAAATTTTTCATACTTAGTTTATGATAGCCTTTAAGAATGCCTTTTATAAAGGAAGTTGTTGTTGTTCTCTCAGCTGCTCCCGTTAGGGGTCGCCACAGCAGATCATTGGTCCGCATATTTGACTTGCCACAGTTTTGACCCCGGATGTCCTTCCGGACGCAACCCTCCCCAATTTCCCAATTTCATCCGGGCTTGGGACCGGCACCAGAAGCGCACTGTCATGTGCAACCCCGGTGGCCTGGAATCAAACCCGGGCTGCAGTGGTGAGAGCACTGAGGCCTAACCACTAGTCCTCCAGGGACACTGTCTTTGACAAAAGAAGAACGTATTGAAATCATGCTCAGGATCAGGAAGCTGTCGCAAGGTTGCATGTAATGGACATGTAATTACACGCATAACAGCAGACGTGTTAAGACGAGTTCATCATGAGAGGAAGCGAGGACTCCGTGTGTGTTTAAAAAGAAATGGCGATCGTGTAGAGGAGGTTTTGTAAAGAAAGTTACATTTTGCTAAAAAGTGTTAATTCCCCCTCTGTATAGAGACTTTTGAGACATGCTGTATATCTATATCTGTGTATAAATGTTTTTTTTGGTACTTAAACCATTGGGATGTTTACAGAAATCCAACCTTTAGCGCTGTGAAATCCTCACACACATACACACCAAATCCCAGCCTGGAGGGTGTGTCTGGAGTTTTTCTTGCTCTGAAACACCAGATTCGGCTCTTTAAGTTCCTAATCTTCTGAGACTGGCATGTTAGAGCAGGTAAAGCTAGTTCTCAGGTTGTGTCTCGAACGGTAGCTTTTATATTAGAGATTACACAGCAATGCTAAACACATATGACCACACGTGACAAACTTTCCAGAAAGATCCGGATGAATCATGTGATTACGGTCTTACGTCTTATCTTGTGTTCTGATCCTTTATTTCTGTATTTTACTCTTTACTGTAATGCTGTGTAATGTACAGGCCTCACATCAGTATTCATTAGTGAGCCTTTCTCAGATAGACTGACCAATCAGGGACTGATTTCAGTATGACGTCATAATTATATATTATATTTCAGTATAATTAGCTCTTAGCTGATTAGCTCCATCTTATTAGTATGTGTTATTCTTAATTCTTAGCCTGTTATTCTGCTAGCAGCTACCCAAATTGTCTAGCTAGCTTCCCTGACTACAGCTAGATTTAAAAAAAAAAAAGCTATTTTTGAGTCTCTCTCTCTTAAAAAAAAAAAAAAAAAAGCTGACATCATCATAGAAGTGACTAGTTAGCTTGTTGGATTACAGAAATTTTTCATTTTACCTGAACAGATTTCTCAATTAATGATAGAAAACATAAACAAAAACAAACAAACAAACAAACAAACATAGTCTTTTTATATGAGTACTTGAAGATCACACGTCCAACATGTCTTTTTCTTTTTCTTTTTCATCTTTTCTTTTTCCTTCCTTCCTTCTCGCTGTGTGGCATGAGGCAGGTGTGCCTGAGGCTGAGCTCGTGGGGTGGGAAGGGGCTTTTTTTGGAGTCACTGATCTAATTATGGGATGTTTGTTCAGGTTTCCACCTCTTCCTGTTATTCCTATCCCCACCTGAGCCAGGTATTTGTGCTTAATGTCACAAGTGGCTCCAGGAATGCTGGGATTTGGCGGTGAGACAGGCGTGGACCAACAACCGCAGAATGTGTAGTCAGCCATTTTAAGAAAAACGCACGAACACACAGACTCTGTTCAGTGTGATTCATGATTTATAAAAGTAACATTCAAACAGTATGTAGAGTGCTAATCTCATACGCTAACTGCTAAGTAGCAAATTAGTTAACAGGCCACTAGCTAGCTAGCTAGCTAGCTCATTACTAAAAAGCTATGATGTGCAACAAAAGCTTTTGTGTCAGATTTGGCACAGACAGAATGGAAAGAAGAAAAGGTTTGCCTGTTAGAGAGGAGATAACTTGCTAATCACCGCATTCACTAGTACTCATTTGTTATTAGCTATAACGAATAATAACATGTTATTCATATCAATATTACAATTATTATTAGATATGATCAATAATGTAATTGATCTATAGCCTAATTGATAGAATTAGTAACCTAGTGGTGTTTAAAATGTATTTCTGCATACTTAGGTGTAACTGAGTGAAATCTGATTAGTTTTTTTTGTCTGTGGTGAGGCGGTGTGTGTTTGGTGTGCGGTTTCTAAATGACATGCAAATTCACTGAAGGATGATATCATGCAGTCTCTAGGCATGATGTAATCTCTGTCTCCTGACATTTCAGTGTGGTTGTGTGTGCGTGAAAGTAAGTGTGTAATATTTGTGTCGCTAATCTCTGGAGCCATTCTTTCACTGAATGACTCAACTACCTGACTGAATACTGCGAGTGTGTGTGTGTGTGTGTGTGTGTGGTTTTGGGGATTGCAACAAGCAGGAGTGTGATGATATATCTCTTTTACAGTATACAATCATAAGGAACTAAATCAGACTCAGTCATTAACCATTGATTCTGTGATATACTGATATCGGAGTTGCCGTGTGTCAGGAATTGCATTGAGTGAGATAAAAAAGGGGGGAAGGTAGTGATGGATGTGATGGACGGATTATTGCTAGTTATCTAACACTGGTTCCTGACTATACACACTTATTCACAAGCTACTTTGTGACTTTGTAGACACAACTGACAACTCTAAATTACTTCTGTAATTCATCATCTAAAATTATAATATTAAAAGGCTTATTTATGGATGCAGCATATCACTTGAAATCTGTGACAAGTGGTGAAAATCCTAAAAAAAAAGTATTCCAACATACAGGCTTAATGTAAGGGCAGACTGTCTGTGAATAAATTCTACCTGTTGAAAACTTTACTTTAAGTAGCCTTCCACACAATATGTTACGATTTTAATTTGAAAAAAAACCCAAAACAAACGTATTTGTCGTGGGCGTAACTTGTAATAATGGGCGTACCTTGTGCTTCATAAGGGGTGTGGTTTGTAATCCTGACAGATGTTTAACGTATTTGTTGTGGGCGTAACTTGTAATAGTGGGCGTATCTCGAAAGGGGCGTGGTCTGTAATCCTGACAGATGTTTAACGTATTTGTTGTGGGCGTAATTTGTAATAGTGGGCGTATCTCGTAAGGGGTGTGGTTTGTAATCCTGATAGATGTTTAACGTATTTGTTGTGGGCGTAACTTGTAATAGTGGGCGTATCTCGAAAGGGGCGTGGTCTGTAATCCTGACAGATGTTTAACGTATTTGTTGTGGGCGTAATTTGTAATAGTGGGCGTATCTCGTAAGGGGTGTGGTTTGTAATCCTGATAGATGTTTAACGTATTTGTTGTGGGCGTAACTTGTAATAGTGGGCGTATCTCGTAAGGGGTGTGGTCTGTAATCCTGATAGATGTTTAACGTATATGTTGTGGGCGTAACTTGTAATAGTGGGCGTATCTCGTAAGGGGTGTGGTTTGTAATCCTGATAGATGTTTAACGTATATGTTGTGAGTGTAAATTGTAATAGTGGGCGTATCTCGTAAGGGGCGTGGTTTGTAATCCTGATGGATGTTTAATATATTTGTTGTGGGCGTAACTTGTAATAGTGGGCGTATCTCGTAAGGGGCGTGGTCTGTAATCCTGACAGATGTTTAACGTATTTGTTGTGGGCGTAACTTGTAATAGTGGGCGTATCTTGTAAGGGGCGTGGTTTGTAATTCACGCATGACGCAGATAGATACAGTTGTCTTTGTTAGTCGTGACATACTTTGTTGAGAATCTGGGGTAGGCTTATTATTAATTTGCAACTGATGATGACATAGAAAAGGACTATTTTAAAAGCGTCAGATTAACAAAAAATTTTTTACACACCAGTTGTTTGTCCTTTTTTGATAATAATCACTTTATGGTTATTGCATCAATTCATTTCAATTGTTGTGTTTTAAATCAAGGCATCGATACAAGTTGTCGGATTGCTACACACCTGAGTTTAACGCTGCAAAACCATGAACGCTGGAGCCAATAAAAATAAAAAACAACACAGGTGGTTGTAGTGTGATGGTGGTCTTCTTTCTGCAGACAAAAACCCCTCAGAAGAACTGATAAATATTAAGAAGCACTTACTCTGGAAGCCTGCTGTTGTTTTAAGTTCACTTCTTTCTCACAGCTGCGAAAAAAAACTACCTAGCTAACGTTAGCTGAATTGTCGCTACTACATTTCCTCCACATCTCCTCCGTAATCGGCTGATTCTTGCTCTTCTTTATAGCAATGTGACGACCGATAGATCTGATTAAACAATATTCACACAGTAATCAAAACGATTTCACTACACAGTGTTATACACTACTTAATATGTCCTCTTGAAAAAAGATAGGAATCTAGTAATCGTTTTTTTGGAATATACCATGATACAGAACAGACTCGATATCGTTATTGTCAAAATATCGTCACGAACCCTAGATTTGTTTCAGAAGGAATTCTGAATTCATGAATAACAAAATGATAATAATGATTATTACATGAATAATAACTGTATATTGTTTATTTTTGTTTATGCATGGAAATGAATTTTTAGCTTAAAATTCATAAGCTGGTAAAGGAGAGAAAAAAATAAGGCCATGTGCATAATTTATAAGTGTTTATTCATCATTTATTATACATTATACATAAATTAATACTTTAATGTACTGCTTTAAGATGATTACTATCTGTTACTGAGGAAAAATGGTACTTTTTTTTTTAAACTACATGTTTTTTCCTCTAGCTAAACCGCGTTTCTCCTCAGAGAGAAGAGCGGCAAAATATATGAATGACCAGGAGATAGTAATGAGTAGCCAATCAGAAGAGAGCACGGATCTTAGCCAATCAGAACGCGCTCGCGAGTTACCGGGTCACTGTTTTCTGCCTCGTTCGGACTGAGCTGGCCGTGATTGGTCAAGAGTGACGAATGCGTCGCGCTTCATTGGCTGAGTAAGCACAAGCCGTTGCTAAGGGGCTGGACCAATCAGAGCGAGGCGGAAGTGGGAAGTAAGAGCGGTATCTAGGCAAGTTTAAGATCGCGAGATATATATTCTTTCTGTTCATTATGGTGGGAAAGTTTTGGTTTTATTGCTGTTTGTTGTCATGACTTCTTTGATTGAAGGAATGATTACTAAAAATCATTACAGATTAATTTTTTAATAATGATATTAATAAAGAAATGGAGAATAAAAACCTGTTTATGCTATAAATAATATATAAATAACAGCCCACAGAGATAGAGAGAGAGAGAGAGAGAGAGAGAGAGAGAGAGCTGTGAGAAAAAGGGGAAGGAGGAGTAAAGTGGATGATGAGTGTGTGTGGTGTGTGTGTGTGTGTGTGTGTATGTTTGTATAGTTGGCTCTTGTTCGATCTTTCTGATGCAACCCGCAGTGTGTTGTGGTGGTGGTGGTGGTGGGGAGGTGGCATCTCCTGGGCTGCTTGTTTTGTTGTCCTTCTTTTCTTTTTTTTTTTCACTTCCTTTCACGAGCCAATGATGAGGCTGTTGCCATGGAACCAGCGCCAGAGTTTGCTTTTGCCTCCTGTCTCACCCCTTGTTCCTACCCATCCTCATTTACCCTAGAAACAGAGTCACTACCAAGTCTATTTCAATCTATCCTCTTACTTCGGCCCTTGTCTCTCTCTCTCTCTCTCTCTCTCTCTCTCTCTCTCTCTCTCTCTCTCTCTCTGTGTGTTCTGTGCTGAAATCATCACAACACTGCACTTTGATTCAGAGTGACAGTTCTGGCCTTCGTCCTTCTCCTCACTTACTGCAGGTTACAGATCATCAGACACACCTCTATCATTTCAAACGCAGCCCGAGATGCTAAAGACTGAAATCTATGTTGCATATGCTCTACACCAATCCTTCATAAGTGCACTGGAACTATGCCTACACAATCAAAAATATGGAAATGCATGGAAATCTTTTATATTTATCTGGCCTGACAATGTCCATTAGCAGCCATAAGCCTGAGGAACGCTGGCCTTCAGAAAAGATGATGTCATCGGAAAAAGAGTCGGAATGATGAGCAAGTTTTTTTTTCAGGTAAATGGTGTGTAATGCTAATCCTCCAGAGAAGTACACTTTACTTACAACCACACAACCTAAAGCAGCTGAAAATCTAATTGCGTCGTCCTGCCAGTTTCATCTGATCTGCGCTTGGACATCATGAACTACAAGCTCGAGGTAGAGAGTATAGGAATGCTGCCCATCAGAAAAAGTGATGTCATCGGAAAAGGTGTTGGAAAGATGACAAATGTGTCCATGAAGAAGTAAAGTGTGTGTGAGGATCCTCACATGGACCATTTCTCCATGAAAAAGCATGAAATCGATGAAATGGTTGTTAAATTCATTACGACGTTCAGGAATTTGTATATCTATAACCAACACTCCATCTTTAGGAATGTAATTAAGTCTAGTCCTGATATAAACCGATGAACGCTGTGTGTTTTTGTCCTAAAGGGAAACGTGTGTTACAATAGAAAAGAAAGAAGAACAGAGTGCTGTTTGTTTCGATGTCTTCATGGTCGCTTTGCTCAGCAATGATGAGGAGGATTACAGAGCGACTGTGCCAGCGTTTCTTTATTCCTGCGACAAAATCACGTTTGGATTTACACCTTGTGTTAAAATGTGTCGTAATTACGATTAAAACCATTCAAATGTGAGGAAATGCACTGCCTGAGAGTCGATTTCCACAGAGGATTTGGCTGTGATGAGTGGAAATGATTTCGACTGCGTTTTTTTTTTTTTTTTTTTGAATATATAGATGTGTGTGTGTGTGTGTGTGTGTTTGAATGATGCTGTGTTTCCTTTATGGCGCACTTGCTACAGGCTTCAGCTAGCCTACATCTGAGCAACCTTTGCTAGTTCTCATCCACATTATCGTTTAGTGAATTAACGAAAGGAAAAGAGCATGAATAGAGTCTGAGGGCATCATTTTTGGGTTTAGTTGTTGTTGGGGCCAACATAAAATTGCAATAAATCTTACCCTGAATGTTATCTAGCTAATTTATAGCCAAAGGAGCTAGCTTACCATTAGGGCAGTAAAATCAATCATGAGTCATTTAGAATTTGTTCATTTAAATGGATCATTCAGATGTTTGTGCATTGATTGATTCTGCTGCACCGTATGCCCAAATGTGCTACCAGATCATGCCCCCATCTACAGCAGACAACAGACAGACAACAAAATAGTTAAAAATCATCATTGCTATTGTATTGTATCATTTTATAATTATTTTATATTGCTTTCATTCCCACTCTGACAAAGGAGAGAGAAAGGAGCAACTCTTGGGTTATGACCGAAACGATTCACTGATTCAGGTTCGACACACACGCGATTGAAAATACAATTTATGGATGTTATAAAAAAACAATGAGAGATGCATACGTTATATAAACCCATGTAAACCTATGTTTGATCATCATTTATCAAGGCTAATTGTTGATTCACTGTCAGTCTTGGGTCTAATGAGTGAACGAAAGGAAGGCAATGGCAGTGACAGAGAATAATTAATTCACTTCAGTGATTCGTTCAGAAACGCTGACTCATTTGAGAAGGAAACGTATCTAACTGTTTTGGGTTTTGAGATCGATCCTCCATGCTCAGTCTGTTCTGACTTGCATGTGTGTCTGAATGGAAGCATCTGCCAGAGGAATCAATCTAAAATGAAAAAGTGTCTTTATATAAAACAAGGTGAATCAAATACTCGCAGGTATTGACAGCTAACCCTCAGCTAGGAGCTGGATTTTCTGCAGCGACACAGCAGTGTTATTGTTATTGGTATCATTATTGTCTGAGCATTTCACTGGCTTTATTAAGCAGGATGAACCCAAAATAATGCAACACTGTAGATCCTAAAGCCCAAACCACTGCGCAGGCTCAGAAAACCACGGTCAGGTCAATATAGTGCAGATACCTGATTCTTCTTCATCATTCAATTCATCACTCGAGCTAATTAACCAGGCCTTCATGGGCAACGTACAGTCTTAACGAGTTCTGACTGGTACCTAGCATCAGGGTGTTGATTTTATATTTAGGACTTCAACATGGCACTAAGCACACTACGTTAAATCCGTAATAATACACAGTGCTGATGAATTCTGCATTGTGATTGGTCAGAAGGTGTTGATTAATTTCCTAGAACAGCAGCTCTGACAGTAGCGCAGGTTTATATTAATGCACTCGTTCTAATACGTTATCGTTTCCATAGTAACAGCTCATTCACAGGGACTCGTACGACGGACGCTCCACATTCACACCTATGGTGAAGTTTTCTGTAAGGAGACGTTTATGTAACAATTATGGAAGGAGTCTCCAGTGTCAGAGGTAAAGCAGTAGCTTTTAAGACAGAGGAGTTTATGGGTTTTGGTTTCTCAGTAACATGATGAGTTGTGATTTTTTTGTGTCTTATTAACTTGAAGAGAAAGAGAGAGAGGGAATAAAGAGATTCTGGTGAGAGAACGAGTGTTTATAGCTGCTATAATGTAAGTGACAACAGGAACTAACTCGTTTCATTGGATGTTCCACAACATTAAATAAAATTATAAGTGGAAAAAAGGTATGACGTGTCATTAAATAAGCTGTAATCGTTGGCAGATTGCTGTGGTACAACACTTTGGAAGCTTTAAGGTGGTAACAGTAATAGTTTTGCTTTGATCTTTATCACATGACCCTGTTATTAATTATTTTCAGCCTGTTGTCTTTTATTGCTTATGTGTGAATATAACAGGAATCTGAAGTACTGAACTACTGAGAGGAATTAAACTAAGGAAAAAGAAGAAGTTTGGGTGTTATCAGAGGAACCGAGCATGTCATGATTCTGAAGAAAGTAACGTTTCCTTCCTCAGTCACGTGACAAACATGAAACGCAGCTTATAATGAAACTATCATCATAATAATGCAGTATTTTTTTTATATTAGCTTTTCATTAATTATTCACTTATTAAGTGTTGAATGCAGTATTTTGGCCCTGATTAGATATTACAAACAGATAATCAGTTATAATTTTCACTTAGCAGCTATAAGTATGTACTACCTTTCATGATTTGTTAACATCCGCCTGACCACGTGTCACTTCTGACCCGGAAGTAGGAAATTTACGAGTAGCATGTTTAGCACAGCGTGAAAAGAGGCGTGGTCTTATGTAAGGGTAAAAAAAAACCCAAAGAAAAGTAAACAAAACAAAAACAAAACAAAACAAAAAAAAAACAAAAAAAAAACAAAAAAAAAAAACAGAACAGCTCCTTTAAAACACATTAGCATACTGCGTGACGTGTACACAGTGGGCGTGGCTTCGGCAGAACTCGTGTCCAGGCAAAACACGAGCTTCTTTTTAAAGCGCTTCTTTACAAACAAGTTGAACAGCGGCGACAAGAAGAAGAAGAAGGTCTGAGCGTCAAGTGCAGTCGGATTTACACTTCAAAGTGGACATATCAGCTCTGCCTTTATCCATCCACAGACATTTAATAACACATACAATATAAAAGAAAAGAAGAAAGTGGCGGTAAGTCAGGCTTCTCGTCCTGTTGTGTGCACAGATTTTTAACTTGTTTACATCAAAAAAACAACAAACCGTCAGATTGGTTTGAGTCACGTGATCATGTAGATTTGGGTTAAATATTTATGGAACCTGATGATGGAAATGATGATCTATGATTAGTGTAAATAAAGCCACATGTCAATATGCGTTATTTTAATTAATTAATTAATTAATTAATTAATTAATTAAAATGATGATGATGATGTCAGGCGATGTGTCGCTGTTTGATGATGCATAATTGACGACTAATAATAATAATAATAATAATGATAATGATAATGATGGTGGTGGTGGTGGTGGTGGTGAGTCAGGCTGCAGAGACACAGCACTCAGATTTACAGTCTAATCTACAGATGAAGATGGAAGTCAGATCTATGAGCTCATGTGTGTCATGTGGAGTTTGTACAGTTTGGTGATTTCCCTGCTCTAACACACACCTGCTGCAGCTGCTCAGTGTGTACCGAGTGTGTGTTACAGGCTGTAACAGTGTGTGGAAATGTGTTTAGGAAAGTGGAAAACACCATAAAGTGTCTTAGTGTGTATTTTGTGTGTGTGTGTGTTAGATTGATTAGGAGTGTTGGTGTGTAATAATGCATGTTTAGTCAGGTGTGAAACACTGATGGACCTCGTGCATGTGCATGCGTTCAATTGTTCAGTGTGGAGATGTTCAGTGTGGAGATGTTCAGTGTTGAGGTGTTTGGTGTGGAGTTGTTTGTTGTTGAGGTGCTTGGTGTTGAGTTTGTTGTTGTTGAGTTTGTTGTTGATGTGTTTGGTGTGGAGCTTTTCAGTGTTCAGGTGTTTGGTGTTGAGTTTGTTTAGTGTTGAGTTTGTTGGTGTTGAGGTGTTTGGTGTTGAGGTGGTCAGTGTGGAGCTGTACAGTTTTGAGGTTTTCGGTGTTGAGCTGTACAGTGCTTGGTTTTTTTTTTTCCCGCTGTAGAACATTCAGTGTTAAGCTGATCAGTGTTAAGATGTTCAGTACTCAGCTGCTGGGTGTTGAGTTGTTCACTGTGAAGCTGTTCAGTGTTGAGCTGTTCAGTGTTGAGCTGTTTGTCGTGGTGTTTGTAGATGTTGAGTTGTTCATTATGGAGCTGAATACTACCAGGAAGAAAAGCGCCATGGTTATATTTAGCTAGCGGCGTGTGACTTGCTAGCTGGTGTTATTTTTCAGTAGGCTAACACGTATTTAATATATTATTAATATGAATAAAGTATTGTAAGATGAGCTCAGAATCCATACGGTGTTTATTTTATTTGATTCCCGCCATTATTTCACGATACTTTTATTTAGCTCGTTAGCACCAGTCTTTACTGTTACTGAGCATCAAAAATTTACAACTAGATAATTAGCGTACTCATTAGCATGTTCCTTTTGTGTGATAGAGTAACAGGCTGCATGTGAATGCAGAGGGACGTGTTAGAAAACAATAATTCACGATAAGGATCACAGAAGGTCCTGTTTTCATTTCTGCCTCTTGGTGCAGACTCTTTATGAATAGAGCGGATTTGAATCGGCTGCTTTGTTTTCCTCGAAACGCTGGAACTTTCCCTCATTTGACTGTGACGCGGCTGCAGTTTCGCTGATGTCAGGGCAGCGCTAACAAACCTATCAGAACATACGCAGAGATGATGATCGGATCGGATTGGGACCCGAACGGCGTCTTTTATTCCAATCACATTTTATTTACATCACTGTAGGGACGAAATTAAAATGTTAAAATTTAACTATTAAGTTATGGTTTTATTGCTATAAATTTAAATATATGTCCTGCAACAACAGGACAACAGGGACATGCTAACTCGAGGGGAGAATCGTAGCTAGCTGCCACCTCAAATCTTAGCACAAAATTTGTGATTGAAATGAGACGTTTTTTTTTTTTTTGTGGTAAACATTTCCGTAGCGAGTTTTCGTCCTGTAAGATGGCTGTAAGTGAAACGATCTCGCCGTCAGAACGATGATATTGTTATAATTTACAGCATTTTTTCATTTTCTCATTTAGTTACATTTAGTTAGCTATCATGTGTAACTTGCTAGTTACGATTAACTACGATCAGTCTAGCTAGCTAGTCACTGTTTCAAGTAAACATGCTAATGGTAACATGGTGACTCGTGTACATCGAGTGTACGTATATATATATATATATACTTTATAGAAATTTGTGATCTTCAGAATTATTGGCACCCTTCAGGAAAATGAGCGAAAGTGAATATATAAATGTATAAAAAAAGAATGACATGTAACACATGATTTTTTTTTTTAGTTATAACAAATATTCTGAATTATCGTGTGTGTGTGTGTAATGTTTATTTAGTACAATTTATCTTTGCTCATTTTTTTTTTTTTAAATCAAGGGTGCCAATAATTTTGGAAGCAAGGTATATGTTTAATGTGGATTTACTTTTTTTTTTTTTTTTTCCCCTCGCTTCTTCAGGGTGATTTCCGCTGATGGAGGATGACGAGGAGGATACGCCTTTACCGATTACAGCCAATCAGATCGAGATCGCAGACACCAGACGAGGGAACATGCCGCTGATTCAGACGACGCCACGCTTCCGGAACTCGGGCTCCGTCCCGAACGCGGTCAGTCCGCTCCGCCGTTCCCTGCACGGAGCCGTGGGTTTGGGGTTCCTGTCTGCGCCGTCAGGATCCGCAGATGATTCGCAAGCGCTTCTTCACAGTAAGCAACATAGTTTGCTTAGATAATTACTAACAACGTCTAAGCAAACTAGTTAACCTGCTAATGTTAGCGTGGTGTTGCGTTTAGCTAGCTGATCAGCTTTGCTGTTTAAACCTGTATTGCTAAGCACTATGTAAAGAAAAAAACAAAAAGAAAAGAACGATTAGTGGTTTGTGATTGGCTGATCGGAGTTCACCTAAGCTCCGCCCCTTGTTTATCTTTTTACTCAGCAAGAAACTAAAAAATGCAAGAAAATAGTTACAATAGGTTACACACTGTTCAGTATCATTATATGGAGTCTTCTGCATACGATAAACACATTACTGATGATTTTAACCCCGCGTGCAGATTTAATCTTCTTCCCCGGAGGAGACTCTGGTTTCGTCGCTCGCGTTCCGTCTGCGTCAGAGGAATCGGGAGAAGAGGAACAGCAGGATGAAGGGAAAGGGGAAGAGAGAGAAGAGGATAGGATGAGTGTGGAAGTGCAGATCGGACGGAAGCTGCGTGAGATCGGAGATCATTTTCAGCAGGAGCACATGCAGCTGGTGAGAGAAGCACAGAGTTTAAAGTCAACCTGAAAACTTTATTTTTATTATTTCATTACGTTGCGTCTTCTTAAACGTAATCGTTCACGAAAGTGCAGCGACTTTTTTCCCGCCTCTCATTTCTGACTGCAGAATCGATATTGAATTTCATGACATCTTTAATATGATTTCTGACGTCTGTACAACTCCTAAAGGTTATTTCGAAGCGAATCACGTTTGCGATGTCACAACTCGCACTCGTTTACGTACAAAAACACAACCGTACGACGAATAAATCAGATGTAAATCCTGTACGGAGAACTCGGCGTGGGTGACCGAGTGATTTATCGGTGTGTTCAATATCGTAATGAAATGTTGCGCCATGTTCACTGTTGAGCATTTTAACGTTTCCGAAGATTCAAATCATATATTAGATTTGGTACCAAATAGCTGAAGATTTTCCTTTAGTACGAAGAAAATCTCAGATGTTTGGGTTTTGTTACGTGTTGAAGTTCGGCAGTGACGGGATGTTACTCGGGGGAGGGGCTCGATGCTCGATGCGGTGTTTGTTGCCGATTGGTTACGTTTACGACATCTTAAAACTCACGACTCTGTAAACAAACACAGAATTATATAAATATATAAAGATATAAAACGGAATAGTCACATTTGAAGATCACGTATCTTGATGTAAAGGTTTGCTAAGAAACCTAAAGCAAAACCGTAACAGAAACTGTAAAAAAGAGCTAATATAACAAATAAGCTGTGTCCGATCTGTCTGTAATTATAATAATAATAATATAGAATAAATTATGATTATATATATATATATATATATATATCTTATTGTCCAGCCTTATTATTTATATTAAAATTTTCTTCTTCTTCTTCTTCTTCTTCTTATTATTATTATATCCAGTAGAGAAAGTGTTCAGGTTGATGTTCACGTCTCACACTAACACAGCAGGTTTCTGGAAACACACTGAAGCAAGCGAGAGAGCGAGAGAGAGATCGTGTGTGTGTGTGTGTGTGCATGTGTGTGTGTGTGATTGTGTTTTATACTGCAGGCTAAATTTAGATCTGTGAGTCAGCCATGACATCACCAGTAACGTGACCGCTGTAGGCTAACCGCTATAGGCGGATTGCTATAGGCTCATGTAACTCTGTGTGCATGTGACCAGGAAGTTCTTCTGAAGATCAAAGTAAAATATGTATTATTATTATTATTATTAATATTATTATTATTATTATTTTTTTAATTATTGTTATTATTATATAGTTTAGAGTTGCATGAATTAAGCTATTAAAGATTGAAATGATTTCTAGTGGTGTAAAAATGTTTGACACTCAGTGTTAGGTTGTTGTATGAAAGCAGTGTGTGTGCGCATGTGTGTGTGTGTGTGTGTGTGCGCATGTGTGTGTGTGTGTGCATGTTTGTGCGCATGTGTGTGTGTGTGTGTGTTCATGTGACACGGCTTATGCAACACACTGAAACGCTCGGCCCCTCCTCTCCTCTCCGCCTGAACACACTGCTCCACTAAACTCTCCTCTCAAAAACCCTCAGTGACCCTGCGCCTGATTGGACAGTTTAAACCCGTACGCCCGCCCCCAGCCCTGCGGCCGCTGAGCTCTGATTGGCTGCTGATCGGGGACAGAGGAGGGGGGGGAAAAAAAGAGCAGTAGCACAATCTAGTGGTAGTTCCTCAGAGACTCTCATAAAGATAAAGTTCATTAAGAGCTCGTTATATTAATTAACGAATACTTAATTAACACTCGTTACTGCAGAGTTTCTGGATGATTCAATGATATTAATTTATTATTAAATAAATATAGAAGTTGATTAATTAATAATAAACTAAATGATCCGTTAACAGTGACTCAACAGTAATTAACGCTTAATGAACAGTCGAATAACGTCATGAGAAACGACTGAAACGTGACGAATAAACATTTATATGTTAAATAGATTTTAGTTCTGAAATTTCTAAAATGTATTTCTAATGAAAAATTGAAATGGTTCGTCTCAGAGAGGAAAAAAAATCATCTTTAATTATAAGCAATATAATTTAAAATATATAATTATATTATTTATATGTCACTGATGATGTCACAGTTATTTTACTGAATATAGAGATTACATCTGATTTCATTTCTGTCCGTTTTCTCTGCAGTTCATGGAGTATCAGAGAAACCGGCAGCCGATTTGGTGGCGTTTAGCAACGACGCTTTACGACTTCCTGTTTCCGAGGGAGTTCATCGGACACTGAGGAGGTTAAAGGTGAAGGAATCCTCCGTCTCTGGGTCCTAGTGTCTGCCCTCGGGTTACTTGTGCCCTTAAACAGGCTTTTTGAGATGAACTTGGAAAACAGACAGGAAGTGAGAACGAGTGCGAGTCGCCGCTGGACGGAGACGGTGTCCCCGCTACTGCTCACAAAGAAGCCATCTTTAAAACGGAGCTAGTTTTATTTTATTCTTTTTTTTTTTTTTTTGTCGCTTATTTTAATTTTGCTTATTAGTCTGCGAATGCCTTACAGTGGATTGAGTTAAGAAAAAAAGAAAAAAGTTGCTTCAAAGATCGAAGGACTTCAGGAAAGTTCCAGAAATTAGAAAATGTGAAGGAGCAGCCTCAAAAAAACTCAACAACAAACTTTCTTTTTTTTTTTTCCTACTGGTTAAAATTACTTTTCTTAAACTTTTTTTTGTTTTGTTTTTTTTAACATGTCTTTGAGACAGTTTTTCGCTGATCTCAGCACAAGTTTTATTGAACAGTTCATTTTTTGAAAAAAAAAAAAAAAATCTCTTTTGGAATGAAAACATCATCAATGCACGTCTGTCGCCTTAAAATCAATTTTTAACATCTGAGCCTTTAACCTGAGCCTTTAAGATCCTCAGGGCTGAGAGACATTTTCACTATCCTAATTATTCTGAAGGTTTCTACTCGCTTTACTGAGACCTTTTGTCTCTGAACTTTTTCTCCGTCTGAGCTGGACGATTTTTAAACGCAACTTTTATCGTTTACTGCAGTTTTCTTTGTGAAATATCATAAATTACGTCCATTTTTAAATTAAAAAACCTAAACTTGTGAGTTTTTAACTAGGTCCTAAGTTGTTAAATTAATTTTAGTGCCATGTTTAACATGTTTATTGACCATTTAAATCAGAAAATTTAAAGAAATTAAAAATCGATATAGTGTGTGAGAAATTTTTTCGTAAATCTCTTTAAAAAAAAAAAAAAAAAGATTTGACATTTTTGGTCAAAAACAAATAAAAGAGGAGTTCAGTGGATTGATGCTGAAGATGTTTACAGTCAGGTTTAAAAGTCTAATTTTACTACAAAAAGTTTTTACTTCAGCATTTTTTTTTATAATAAATGTTTTTATAAAAAAATGATAAAAAATTTAACTACAAATTTTTGTATGAAGCTGAAATTCTCTTCTCAGTTTCTTTTTATTTTATTTATTTTTTTTCAAAAACTCAGATTTTTAAGCCTGACTGTAAAATTATTATAAAATTATTATAAAATCGGAACTTGCTATAAAAGCAATAGTGTCGCATGTCCAATCAAACTGCATTTGAATATTTCCTCTGATGTACAATCCTGCAGTTCTGATGAGAAACTTTACAGTTTGAGGAATTGCGTTTCTGTGTATAAAAACGCTTTCAAACGGGTTGTAAAAAAACTGTTGATTATTATTATTATTATTACTATTATTTTTATTTATCGAATGATCTTTTTTAAAAATCAGATGAAATATAAAGGATGGGAGTATAAAGAAGAGAAAATGCACTGTTTCCTAATTAACGTAAAGTTTTATCTGAAGCCATTAATGAATGAATTACGGTGCATTTTTAAAAAAAAATTGCTCTTCCCAAAACTTTATAAAGGCCCTTATTCATCAAAGCTGCGTTGATTTCTACACAATTTTACTCGAATTTCCAAAGTTTTTCTTTTTTTAACTTTCTGCTGAGAACATTTTCTTCTTATAATTTTTTTTCATCACATAAAGTCCCTCATCTAAGTCCATAAAACACTGTGAATTTATCTAATTACAATCTAATCTATCTAAATACAATCTAATCTATCTAAATACAATCTAATCTATCTAAATACAATCTAATCTATCTAAATACAATCTAATCTAGCTAAATACAATCTAATCTAGCTAATTATAATCTAATCTAGCTAAAGTTCAGCACTTCAAATTTGCCTAAATAGCTTATTATTTTTAAATAATAAAACATTTACAGACTAACACTTACACTCGATTTCATTTTAAGTTTGGTAAATAAGGGCCAATGCGTTTATTTATTTATTTATTTATTTTATTTTTTTTCATAATTCTGACCAAATACACGGCCACTTGGGGCTGAAACTTTTTTTTTTTTTTTTTTCCCTGTAAGATTTTACCAGTGTCCAATGAGAAGGCCTGATTTTGTCACATGACCAGCTCAAGAATTGGACCTAATGTGTTCTTTCTTTCTTTTTTTTTCTTTTTCATTTTAAAGAACAGTAACTTTTATTAAAAATGATGTGTGTTTTGTTGGTATAAATGGAGTCAGTAAATAATAATAATGATAATGATAATAACGATATTAATGAATAGTATTTATTTATTTTTGTTGTATATTGAGTTTGTAAAATAAAAGGGATATGAATTCATATTCACACGAATATGAAAAAAAAAAAAGAAAGAAAAATTGAATTTATTAAATCGCTAAATGTTTTATTTAAGAGGGATACGACATGAATTGAACACATTTTGATCTGATATATATTTCTATATTGTAGGCATGTGCCGATAAAACAATTCTAAGATATATCACAATATTCACCACACGATATAATCACACACACACACACACACACACACGATCTAACTGCGGAATACGCACAGCTTACTTTATTCACACGACGTTACTTTATACCGGCTAAATACGAGAATCCTGTAATATTGTGATGATATCGTGAACCGTGATTAATAAGAGAAGCGATTATTGCGATATATCGGCACACGCCTAGTGCTGAGTTTCTGCGTTTCACCTTCTTCCTCCACCACAACCTTTTTATATTTTAGTTATCAAACAAGCCTTTAATTTATTTTATATTATATATTATAACGTCGAGGTTCACGTATGAAGCTGAAATCTTTGTGAATGAACTCGTTACTGATGTAAAACCGCGCTGAAATTTTTTTTTCCCACTCTAATCGCAAGACTTTGGTAAACGCCGTCACACTGCGTTGCTGTCGTTTTTTATCTTCTGCTTCGTTTCACTTTATAAATCGTGATTTTTTTTTTATCAGACAATCAGAATCCTAAACGTGCCTTAGGGCCGAACACACACCAGCTCCGTCGCTGACCTTCACACGTTCAGCGTATAGCTACAGAGAACCGCGAGAGCATCGCGAGCGCCCGGTCGATCGCACTGGAACTATTACAATCATCACAGATGTGACTCCTTCGTTTTTTTTTAACGCTACACTAGACATGTGCCAATGTTATATTTTTATATCACGATACTTGCCTAACATTTTATCACAGTTTACGACACTTTCGTAATATCAATCTTTCGAATGTTTTCGTTTGGTGAATTATTGAATTGCCTTCCTTTATTAAAGACCTACGCTGCCCACTCTTCATGTTCCCTTCCTAGGGAGCCTCCTTTAGACGCTTTCTAGTGTCAATGATGATAATATTTCCTCAGTCGAATTATAAGCACACGAATAGCAACAATTATAAAAACAGCAGAACGTAAAGCCTGACATATTTACACTATTTTAAGGCAGAATATTTTAGGAAAGCGTTTTGTTTCACGCCCTGGCAGGAATTTAGCGTTTTGCTTGAAACTCTGGCTGTATTTTTACATTTTAATGCCCTTTCAAGTGCACTCTTTTCAACAAATTCAGTGTTGTATAAAACCTGCTTTTATTTTCTTCTTAAAATGTGTTTATTTGATGTTACAGATGTTTTTTTTTTCTTAAATTATGTTTGTAGAACAAATGATTATACAGTTCTTATGGTTATTTATATGTGGATAAGATGTGCTTTTTTATAGATTAAATGCTTATCATATCACAAATGCTGTTAAATCTTTTTTTTTCTATAAAATTCATTAAAGATGTAAATGAAAAAATGTTTGTTTTGATTTTACATCTTTGAAAAGAAAGTTTTTAAAATTTACAGCTTGCTTCGTCTTACGTCCTCGTAACATCCTGCTGTCAATAACAATACTAATGCTACTAATAAATAAATAAATAAATAAATATCCTGTCAGCAATTAAAAGTAACAATAAACCAACAAACCTAATGAAAAGTTCAAGACTACAAATATTTTTATGCTACTGAAAAAAAAAGTAAATTTCAATATTAATATATTTAAATCTACATCTAAATGCAGTGATAATATTTAAAAAAAATTAAGTGAAAATATAAATGATGATAAAACATCTTATCTAAAATAAATATAATTTTAATGTTTACTTCTAAATTTTTTTAAAAATAATTTCAAGATTGAAATTGTGTTATTCTACTACTTTTTTTTTTTTTTTAGATTTAAGAATAATTCTTATAATGTAAAAAAGTCTTATAATGAAACATTTTAGGTATTAGATATGTAAAGACAGAAGTATTAGCTACTTTAGCTATTAGAAATTTTATATTCAACTGAATTTATTTTGAGTTAATGTAACATTTTTGCTAATTTGTACCTTTTTCTTTCATCTTAAATGTGTGATTAAATTGTAATAAAGCAATAAAACGGCAGATGAACAGCTGAATGCGTGAAATAAATCGGGGTTTGGTTTGTAATTGTGACAAAAGGCAGAAAACTGCGAGCGGAATGTGCCTTTACAAACATTTTATTCATTCTTTATGAAAAATGATTTAAAAAAAAACAAAAACAAAACAAAACCTGAGATGATTAGTCAGACGTTCTCTGTTAAAATAAAAAAAAATTCTCTAATTAAAAAAAATCTTTTCTTTAAAAGCAGTTATTTATTTAATCACATACTGAGACGTAATCGTTTTACACATCGGAGATCTTTAAGTAGAAAAGTTACAGAGAAAAATCTGCTATTTCTTTGTTACAAAAACATTCACATTTTAATCCAGTTATTTAAAAATCACTTTACAGCACAAATACTTTTAAAACTGTGTAGATTTCAATAACAAAAAAAAAAGCGTCCGGGTGCCTGAGCTACGCAAAATGAGTACGAGTTCCCGATAAAGAGCTGCTTTTATTTCATCAGTTAAACGAATCCTTCATCTGTGAGAGAAATCGCTGTATGAAATGACGAATAATATCTAAATATAAAGATCCCGTTTCATTCTTTTAAACTTTAGAGACGTATGTTTACTGCTCCTGCAGCTCTCAGCCAATCAGAACGCACCGTTTGGGACTTACTTTAGCACGAAATGGAGTTAGCGAGTTTGGATTAAATATCAGATATAATATAATAAAATAAAATCAGTCGTGAACGCAGTTTATACAGTTATAAAGACTGATATTAGTCGATCAGATAAAATATTACATGAAGTCTGATTCAGAATTATTGGCGCCTTTGGTAAAGAGAGATTTTAAAAAAAAAGGTCACGTTTTTGTTGTTAATTTGTCGTTTGTTGTTAAAGTTTAATATCACTGAAAATACGAGATAAATAACCTTTAATTAATGGAAATTTACTGTAAGGAAATTTGTCTGGAAATTCTTAAGAACAAACTGAAGCATTCTCATATTTAAAATTTCCTTTTTCAAGGTAACTCGAGTGTTTAGAAATATATCGATGTTTTTTTTGGTGGTGTTTTTTTGTTTTTTTTTTAAACAAGGAGTGCCAATAATTCTGGAGCTTATAGTAAATCGAGCAGATAAACTAATGGAGGATAAGCGGGGAGTGTTAAAAATAAGAAATATGTCGATGAGGTCGCGTTAAAAACACAATTAAAAGTTAAAATTGAACCCAGCTATCGTTTCTAAAGTCGCTCTAAAACCCTGATATAAAAGATAAAAACACTAATCACATTTGCATATCAATAATTTTGGTTTCTAATCCCAAGATAAGATTTTCTTTCCAGTTTATCTTTGCTTCTGTTCCAGTGGAGTCACATCAGTATAGTAGTATAATTAATACTGACTCATCCGAGTAATAATCTCATAATCGAAACCTGCGACAGGACTTTTAAAAAAGTTATTAGAAAAACAATCTCGCTGCTCGTGGGCGTGGCCACGGTTACGGTTTTATGGCGTGGTTATTTAAATATCGTTTGTGTTCATTTTCATAGATTAGCATTTCAGTACGCGATACTGAGCAACACAGCTCAGTTTTGAAGACCGTTTTGGCTCGAGTGTGAACGCAGAACCAGAGCGAAGCTCAGAACTTCAGCTCCAGAACAGTTCACGTCGGTTCTGGTTTGGATTTTGAGAGATTACTCCGTCACTGAGACGTGACAAACGATTCCTGAACAAACAGCGATTCGGTTAAACGTTCAGTTTGAGTTTAACGTCCCGTTCACTGAGCTGTTCAAAGAATCTCAAAATGCGTAAATTATTCCTCTAAATCTTTTTTTTTTTTTTAGAAACAAATTAAAAAGCTTCCCATCTGCAAACCCCTCAAGTGGACACGCAGCGTAACAAGTCCACTTTCAGTGAGCTCCGGATTAAACGCTGGTTTCTCACACTGGTAATACTGTAGCTGAGATGTTTAAAGTGCAACTCAGAATTCAATGTTTTTTAAAACTCTTTTCTGTCACTTTCATTAGATTCTTTCTATAAAA
>CM075013.1:6358846-6415210 GCA_037576675.1 Pangasius sanitwongsei | reverse complement strand
CCAGAAGAGTTGAAGCTGTAATAGCTGCAAAAGGTGGACCGACATCATATTGAACCCTATGGGTTAGGAATGGGATGCACTTAAGTTCATATATGAGTCAAGGCAGGTGACCGAATACTTTTGGTAATATAGTGTATATATATATGTGTGTGTGTGTGTGTGTGTATGTATGTATGTATATATATATATATCAGTTATAGGAAAGATAACCAACTACTTAACTACTTGCACACAGACAAAAACACTTTATAAATTTCACACCACCAAAACATTAATATTAATTAATTAATATTTTGTTGTAGTTACAACTTGTTTGTCAGGTGGTGAATTAAAGCAAATTATTTCCTATCCTTTTATTTTTATTATTTTACGTTAATTCTTTAATTAGGGTCAATTAGTATATTGTGCAGGTATACTGGTTTAATATTAAATATTAATTAATTAGGCCCACACTCATTTTATTAATTGACGTGTTGTGAAAGAAAGCTGTTATACTGTACATAACGTGTGTTATGGTGTGTGTGTGTGTGTTCTCAGAGCCCCGTCCTTCAGTACCTGTATTACCTGGCTCAGGTACCCATCGCTATGTCCCCCCTCAGTAACAACAGTCTGTTCTTGGAGTACTCGAAGAACCCGCTGCGAGAGTTCCTGCACAAGGGCCTGTGTGTGTCTCTGTCCACTGACGACCCCATGCAGTTCCACTACACCAAGGTCAGAACCTGAAAATGACACATTGCTTCAGAACAATTAAGTTCAGTTGTATGTATACATACATATACTGAGGAATGAAATCCCACTGAGTGCAAAAGTTTGCACCCCCTTTGGGTGAAAAATGTATTTTTAATGTTTTTTTTTAATAATGATTTTCAATTTAAAATCCGTTACAACATACTTGTACAACAGAACTCAAAAGTTTGCATCCCTATTGATGTGGCTTAGTTAACTTTTTTGAATTTATGCCTCATGGCATCAGTGTGTCTAATTACTTAAACTAGTTTACAAAAGTTTGTTAAATCTTTAACTTTGTTAAAAGTTAAATAATCTTAAACTCTCCCACAAATTTGTTCTGAAAATACTACAGCACTATTCTGAGAAATTAGACTTTGTATATGATTGAAAATTATATGTGATTGTAGAAGCTCATTAGTAGTAATATAATGATTGAAGAATCATAAGAAGCACTGCCAGAACTTCACTCGAGTTGCTGTGATGTGTGTTAGGAAGCCCTTATGGAGGAGTATGCTATCGCAGCCCAGCTCTGGAAGCTGAGCACATGTGATTTATGTGAAATCGCCAGAAACAGTGTGCTGCAGAGCGGCCTATCTCATCAGGTAACGTCCACACAGCTATAAAACAGAAATGATCTCTAATAAAAGGAAGCGATCATAAGCCATGTCGCTCTTTGTTCTCTTATAGGCCTTATAGGATTGGTCAGAAGATGCTGATTCATTTTCTATGGCAAATCACAGGTTTATATTAAAGCACTCGTTCTCACTACGTCATCGTTTCTATAGTAACAGCTTACAAAGGGACTTGTATGGGCGTACGCTCCACATAGTCCAAGTCTAATAATAAACACATTAAAAATTGTGCTATCATAAGAAAAAAAAATCATTGATATGATGAAGTTTTCTGTAAAGAGCAGTTTATTTAACATTTATGGAAGGAATCTCCAGTGTTAACGCTTTGTGACAGTAAATTCTCTGCCAGAGAGTTTACGCTTTGCGGTTTCTCAGTAACATGATGAGCGTTTTTTTTTTTTTTTTTTTGTCATATTAACTTTAAGAATGAGAAAAAAACAGGCTAGAGAGTGACTGACTTCTAGCTGTATTTTAACAGGAACTAACATGTTTTGTGAACATGCCACTACATAAAATGTAATGATCAATGTTTAAAAAGCATAACGTTTACTAATAAATTTTAAATTTTTAAAAAAAAGTTTTTTAAATTTGTGTGGCAAATTGGTGTGTTATAAGAGTAATGAAACACTTCAGGATGTGCTGTTATAGGAAAATAATCAACTTTAAGTTTTTTTGTCTTATTAAATTCAAGAGAAAAAAAGAGAGGCCAGTTATGGAACAACTGTTTCTACAGCATTAAATGCAACTATAAATGGATAAAAAGTATGACATGTTCTGTTATAGGAAAATACATGAATATGATTAAACAGGGTTGTAGGTAACTTTTAATACAGTAATAATTTTCATAATATTTACTTATTTGAATGATTCTCGTATTGCCTGACGCAAGAAAATAAATGCTTTAAATAAGATTGTCATTTACAACACACCATATTTTCACATATTGAAAATAATTTTCAGTGAATTAATGAATTTTCTAATTAAATATGTAAAACAAACAAAGCCTAAAAGTGTCCTAAAAGTGGTTCTACAAAAATAATGTGTTTCTCTGGGGCTGAATCTCAAATGGCATTTTATTGTGCATTTAGTGCACTACAGTGACATTATGTTATACCCTATGTAGTGAGCATGCATAGTGAATAGAAAGGTATTTGGGATTTGGCCTAAGTGCAAGTAAATAAATTAAAAATACAAACACAAAATCACATATGTAATTTTTACAGCTGTTGGTTCCTGACTTTTTGGACATCCTGTATATTATTTATTACATTATAAGCTTATATTATTACTACAAATACTAAATATCAGCAACACTTCTTTTAATGTATTTAAACCTTCTAAGTAATTAGAACAAAAGAGTGTAAGAAATGGAGTATACACTGCCATTGGTATATCCTATGCAGCAAGCATATATAGTGAATAAGAAGGCATTTTATGTTATTATGACTGTTATTATTCGACAGGAGAAAAAGCACTTCCTTGGGGCCGACTACTTAAAGGACGGACCCGAAGGGAACGACATCCGGCGCACCAACGTGGCGCAGATCCGCATGGCCTACAGACACGAGACGCTGTGTAACGAGCTCAGCTTCCTGGTGGACGCAGTGAAATCCGAGGCCCTGGGCTCGCAGACATAGTCTCAGCAGCACACCCGCTGCCATAAGACTGTAGCCATACATACGCACTTGCATGCTGCCTTGTACACAAGACTGCACACGTCAGGTATTACTTAATTGCTGCTGCTCGGGTTAGTGGAAGAAAACAAAACAAAACAACCTGCCTCACTGTAATCCACACTGTAAGTCTTCCATGTGAGTCCAGGTCTGCATGCGTGTTCACTGTGGCCTGCAGTTTTGCACTGAGCAGTACGTCCTTGGAGATGAAGTGCATCAGGGACTGAGGAGATGTTCAGTAGAAAGCCAATGCAACGGCGCCCCCTGGTGGAGGCGATCATACATTATCAACAGAAATGACTTGAAACATGGAAAACTGTAGATTATGCTTTTATAGTGGTTTTGAGTGTGGAAAATGCCCAATATATATATATATACACACACACACGCGCATACTAGATTCTCACCAGTAGAACAATGTTATGAGATCTAGGACCTGATCTAGATCCCAGTGATGCTGAGTGAAGGTACAAACACTGGACCTCATTTATTGAATGTATAAGATACTATAAGAACTTGAAAACAATGTAGCTTTGTAGCTAATGTGCTGTCTGTTCATCCAACACCCTGAAAGCTTTTCCGCTGCATCTAGTGGCCTTTTCTTTCATTTATCTCAGAACTCCTACAATATTGCACATAATGTATATAAAGATATATAGCATGTTATTCTTTATTAATACCTGAATAGTATGGAGAGAAAAAAAAACCCAAATGTATCTTTATATTGTTATAGTGATAAATAAATTGTTTTCTAGGAGGAGAGAAAGAAAAAAAAAGTCTGAAGAGAGAGATCTGAAACTTTTAAAGCTGAATCACTGCCAGTTGCATGCAGTCAACTCCAAAATTATTGGCTCCCTTCATAAAGATGAATCTAAAAGAACAACGTATGAATTGACTGATATAGAGTTCTTAAATGTATTGGAATGGTGTATTTATTTTAACACCATTACTTCAAACATGTTTTCTTAAGTAGACCAAATATTTCCTGTAAAAACGCTGGTTTCAAAAGTATTGGCACCTGCATGACACACTTGAAGACACTTCTATGTACAGAACATTTTACGTGGATTTGTAATGGTAAGTTTGTGCATGTGTACACACTTTTCAATTCCCACTACAGGTTTTTAACAAGTTTCAGATTCTCAGAGTCTGAAATTGGTTATCACAAAACACTGATGTGTTTACAGGTCTCAGTAAAAAAAAATAAATAAAAAGAGAATGATTTTTGCAGGAAAGGTCATCAGTTTCTCCTATTGTTTGAGAGGAAACTAGACTCATGATGTTTATAGAATCATGATGTTTATTTTATTCATTTTTTCCCCCCTCATATAAAGTGTGCCAATAATTCTGGAGTTGACTGTATCTCCACTGGCAGCCAAAAAAGTCATATTTATTTAAAAAGAAATAAAACCACATTTCTGTCTCAATCATATTCACAAACATGGGTCTACTGTACAAATATAAAATATCACTATAAAAGGAAAATAATAATACAAAAGGAAAAACACCACATACAAATCATCAAAGCAGAAGGGAATATGAAAAATGTTTGTTCAGTTAAACAAATAAATACTTTTGCATGATGCCATTCCAGCAGATGTCGAGCTCAGACCGATGGTCTGACTGTCATGGCTGGTTAAGACGGCTCTCCGTTCTCGTTCTCAGGCTTGATAGTCACGCTGACATCGTTTGTGTTAGACGTTGTTTTGTGTTGGTTTTTCACCTCAGCCTGAGACTCCTTTCCAGTTTTCCCACAAATTTCAGTCTCTATGTTCTCTTTCTGCTGACTTTTGTTCCACCGGCCTACGCTGTTCCTACAGTGATAAAAAGTCAGAACTGGATTATTTAATCAGATTTAAAGGAAAACCTCATCACATTTTATAGCACAGTATAGTATAGTACTGTGCACAACCTCAACCATTTCAGGCTTCAGCATCAATACATTTTCATGATGAATTTTTTCTGAAACAGATTTATTAATATTCTTTGAAGGAGTAAATAGACCATCACTTACTTTTTGAAGTAGCAGACAGCAGCCACAGCGAGCAGCAAGAAAGCGAAGACGGTTGTGAGCATAGCAATCAGGCCAACTAGGACATCAGACAACAGAGGTAGAGAAGGAATTTTTTAACTTGCACTTACAAATGTTTGTAGACCAAATGAAATAAGCAAATAAATCAAATTAAAAAAAAAGAAAAAAGCACCTGCAGTGGTAGGGCTTGTGATGCTAAAGGCCTGTGATTCAGGCGTGTCATTCCCAGCCGAGGAGTCCACAGATTCAGGAGGACTGGAGGACGTGGACTGCAGATCATCCCGAGATGCTGGATGAGTCGTTTTTGCCAGTTTCAGATGAGCTCCAGATGTGTGAGCTGTAGGCGTGACAGTGGTGCTCGGATTTTCTTGCACTGTGTTCATGTGAGCTTCATAATCTGCAATGACACATTTGGTAACGTTTGGGCAGATGCCAGTGCAGCCCACTGATTTCCTCCGACATTCCTGGAGGAAATTAGTTTTGGCTGAATTGACGTTTAAAAGTTTCCCACTTCCTGTGGGAGCACTATTTTAAATGTGATGCCAAGAGAGATAGAAGACTGGCAAAGCAAGACTGGACAAAAGCTGGAAGAAAAAAAAAAACCTAAGAGCTGCTTGACAAAACAGAATTTTCTTTGCAGTGATGTTACATGTGCACCAGCCATAATACCCTTAACTATCCAAAAAAAAAAAAAACATGGACTCCTGTTTTAATTGTATTGTTGCCTAATATTTGTCTAGCTGGATTATCACGTTGATTTATTGGAGATTTTTGAGCTATTTATTCATAAACCTTCCAGCTAGAACCAAAAACCAGTTACTATGTTAATCTGTAGTGCCAAAATATTTTGCATCATATTTTCATATGATCAGCAACTTTCCTAATTGTATTAAGTTTACACTTTTGGAATTTTGGCATGATTTCAAAACTTATGTCATTAATTATTGTGTGTAATTATTGTATATATTAAAATCAGGGAAGCAAGCAAGATGCCAAGTGGCTGCCCCAGAATGCATTTAGGGGTTTCACAACAATAGGGGTGAATACTTTTGCAATCTCCATTGAGAACCAGATGTATACATGCACACATTGAGATAATATTCTATGTGCTACCTGTTAAATTGAAACAGAAGACATCAAATTGAGAGCTGAGATTGCTGCGCCAGGTAATAATCCCAACTGTGCCTTGACCACAGGACTTTTTGGGTTGAATTCTGGGAATAACAGCGACTTGTTCATCGATCCAGCCGAACCTGCAGGATAAAAGAGATGTGAGTGAGAGACACATTACAACAAATCATTCAAGCAAACTGTACTGAATCATAACAGGTCATACTTGCACGTCTCGAAGCCATGTGCGAGTGCTTTTTCCACCTGCGCCTTGTCTGCTATGGCCACACCCAGCTGGTCACACACGTCTCTGGCTACAGATGCGTTGAAGGCATAGCCACTGGAGAGTGATGCATGGAACACACCGGACATGCTGCCATGTTTGGGGTAAACTGTTTAAGGGAATAAATAAATCAATGAATAAATGCAAAAATAAATAAATGACTATAAAATATTTTAGCATCATTAATGCTTCAAGCAGAACACCTTCAGAAAGCTAAGAACCCATAACTATCCCAAGACTTTATTTTCAATGAGTGTACAAAATGAAGGGCAGTGGTTCTCAAACCTGGGGTCCTTGAACTAAGAACCAATTCTCTCAAGGGTCCTTCTGTTTGTACACTTGTTGACAATTTAGGTCTTTTGAGCAGTGTTTCTTTCAAAATTATTCTGGAACGCAAAACCCTTTTTTTTTTTCTTTCAAAAAGCATACATGCTGAAGAACTTCAATATTCTATTTGAAACACTCTCCAAAAAAGGGAGAGATCAACAAAAATTAAAATTCTGGTTCTACGTTACTTTTTTCCGAGAAGGTTCCCAAGGAGAACCCCCTTTAGAAAGCTGATGGTATTTAAGGGTTCTTAGAGAGAGAGAGAGAGAGAGAGAGAGAGAGAGAGAGAAACTAAAGAAGCTGTTAGGGTTCTAGATTAAACCTTTAAACCATTAAAGGCTAAAAAACCCTACAACATAAAGAATGTCAGTTTCAGAGAAGGTTCCTAAGGCTCTTCAGAAAGCGAAGGGTTCTAACATGGAAGAGAAAAACCAAAGATGCTGTTAGGGCTCTAGGAATTTTTTTTAAAGAGTAAACCTCTGGGAAAACAATTAACAGCTAAAAAAACATACAACATAAAGAATTTCAGTTTCAGAAAGGGGTCCAAGGAGAACCGCTTGGTTCTAGGCACGATCCTCTTATCCATCCAAAGGACTTTTTCTACAAGGATTGATATATTTTTCTTCTTCTATGAACCTTGAAATATATGTATGTAAAAATTCAACAACACTGTGAGTTGTTTAATTACAGCAAAGCTGTCAATAATCAATATTAAATTTGAAATTCTTTCCAAAAAAAGAAATGCTATTCCTTGCTATGTCAGCATACATGTGAAAGAAGCATACCTCTGATCTGTCTGATATCAATAAGCAGAGCTGACGTGACAAAATGAGCCAAGAGTAGCAACAGCATCCCAGTTTTTGTCATGGTTGATGAGTCTGTCCTCTCTCAGCTCTCTGAGATGAGTCGTGAACTGATGAGTGTGTGTCCAGGAGTTATAGAGTGCGGATCTCCCCTGGGGTAGCGGGGCGGGAGATTGAAGGGGCGGTTATTTCACAAATACCCCCGTACAGTGTGTCACGGCAAGGGGAAGAGGAAACAGGAGGAAATGGGCCTGCATCTCCGATGAGGTCAGGAAGGAACCCCGGTCGAGCAGCGATGGCTCACTGATAGCACACTGATAACTGACACTGCTGATTGACTGTATGCTTAAACATGGTCAGCATTTCCAAACTTCACATTTAATGAAAAGTGCGTAATGGCATGATTTAAAAAATATTGGCACCCCATAAGTCATGTAGAAAGTTTAAGATTGACTAAGAGACAGTTGTGGCTCTTTGGGAGTGTCTAGAATAAACAAGTCTTTGAAGCTTTCCCACAAGACCACTGTTAAATGCTTCATATGAAAATGTTTCGTCTCTCAGGACTGTTTGTTTAGCTTTGGTATCCAATTATAAAAGTGATTAGTGCAATATTCCTGCATTTTTTAGTGTAATCTCTATCCACGGTATCTGTAGTGTATGCTTAATTACAGTACACATTTTCCTTTACCTAGAAAAGAACAGAAAATTTGTTTAAGTAAACTCATATAAAGTAAACTCATATAAAGTAAACTCATATAAAGGAAGTCTAAGGGCAGTTGTTGAACTCCATCAATAAATTAATAACTGGTCCTTGCAGAGAAGGGACTACTTTTGCTGCGGTGACAAGTGGAGTTATGTGGCTCTGATGGCATATGGATACCACAAAACCTTTAGGAAACTGTACAGTAACCGGAACTACTTTTTATTGTATTGCTCCAGCACTGAAAACTTTACGCTTTTGGGAAGTCCTTCTCTCATCTGTCTCATCCTCACATCATGCAGGAACCCTACCAGCAACTGACGAGTCACTTGTGTTGCTTGTAATTCATCTCTTGTGGATGTGTTTTTTTTAGTCCTGATGGGAAATAGTAGCAGCCAAAATGTAAATGCTTCTAAAGCTAACTAGCTAAACACTAATTAAATAACGAACTAGTTTAAGTGAAAATTGGTTGTTTGCTAATCTGCCTACGAAGCCAGGCATGTAACGTAGACCAAAGCAAGTTAATTGTACCAGCTATGTCCACTTACTTGACACTCTGTACTACTTCCTTTCAAGCTTTATTTTTCTTTGTAATGTTTCTGTAAACATTTAATGAAAGGTCGTATATGACAGAATAAGATGAAACCATGGTTCTAAGTTGTTCTTTCGTTTTTGTTGCGTTGAACAGTAAATGAGAACTAAATGCAGGTAGGAACTAGCTGGGAGTGGGGAACTGAAGAAATATCATGCCTAATTTGCATAGAATTAAGAAAATGTCACTGAAATCATGCACATGTACATAAAATATGTACATACAGAAAATAAACTGTCATTGACACTTGCTGGTGTGAACATAATGTGAGATGTTCTCAATTCTATGCAAATTATTTATGAAGATATAAAGTGCTAAATCCAAACACTCAGCTTAAATGATTCCTCAGACCAGGGGACACAGTGGCTTAGTGGTTAGCAGTGTTGCTTCACACCTCTGGGGTTGGGGGTTTGAGTCCTGCCTCCACCCTGGTTACACGGAATTTGCATGTTCTTTTGGGGTTTTCTCTGGGTACTCCAGTTTCCTCCCCCAGTCCAAAGACATGTGTTGATTGGCATTTCCAAATTGTCCGTAGTGTGTGAATGAGTGTGTGCGATTGTGCCCTGTAATGGACTGGCACCCTGTCCAGGGTGTCCCCCACCTTGTGCCCCAAGTCCCCAGGAATAGGCTCCAGGTTCCCCCACGACCCCGTGTAGGATAACTGGTATAGAGAATGGATGAATTAATCAGACCAGTCATATGTGGCATGACATTTCTTCACTAGCAGGTCAGTTCCCCACTCACAGCTTTAGTTCCGCCCTTCCCCTTTACTGTTCAATGCACAACAATGGAAGGCAAACTTATAACCGTGGTTGCCTCTTATCCTATCATATACGACCTTTCATTAAATGTGTATAGGCGCAAAGAAAGCTTTTATAAATAAAGCTGAATATTTCCACCGTTCAAAAACTGCCCTTAGACTTCCATTATGTAAGTGGCTTTGGAGTAAATGTCCTTTTCTCAGTAAAGTGTCAAAAGTCGTTGCCTGTGGGATTCACACTACAGATACTGTAAACAGAGATTAGGGTAAAAATTTCGTTAACAAGCAAATGGTCTTTACACTTCCTGTGATCCTTCACTGACATACTGTACAGCCTGTTTCCAGCAAAACATCCACACACACGTACTTCGTCATTTCACTGATGGGGAAATGACGCAGGTACACAGGAAGAATGAGCCATCACCAGCGAGTCAGCATCTTTTCTATCGGAATAAACTGTGCACTTTTGTTCCCTGCTGAGGTTTGCATAATATCACCTCATCATGGCAACACAACAAAATACTGCACGCTAGAAAAAAGTTGAACCCCAACATAAAATTATTCAAGCTTATCCGTGAGACAATAACTATATCAGTTATACTGTATGTTACATCTGTTATAGTAAATATGGACATAACAGTATTAAACTACAATAACCATAAAACCCAATATTTAGGAAATTTTTTAGCATATTTACCATATTTCATTGTACTTGCTGCACCCTATATACCACAGCTCTGTTGAATTCTCAAGTGTTGATTAATTTTCTACAACAGCAACCCTGACAGTGCAGTTGCAAAATCACAAGTTATTATTAATGGCAAAATGGTGTTTTCTTTAAGGAGACATTTATTTAACTTTTATGGAAGGAGTCTCCAGTGTCAGCACTTTACAACAGTAAATTCTCTGCCATAGGAAAGTCTTCAGGGCAGAAGAGTTTACGTTTTGCGGTTTCTCTGTAACATGACAAGCTGCGTTATTTGTCTTATTAACTTTAAGAGAAAAAAAAACACAGAGGCTAGCGAGTGACTGACTTACACTGATCAGCCATAACATTAAAACCACTGACAGGTGAAGTGAATAACATTATCTCGTTACAATGGCACCTGTCAAGGGGTGGGATATAATAGACAGTAAGAGAACAATCAATTCTCAAAGTTGATGTGTTGAAAGCAGGAAAAATGGGCAAGGATCTGGGCGACTTTGACAAAGGCCAAACTGTTACGGCTAGACGACTGGGTCAGAGCATCACCAAAACTGCAGGTCTTGTGGGATGTTCAATATCCTCTGAAGGCCAACACAGACAGAATGAAGAGGAACTTCTTCCCACAGGCCAGTCAGGCCCTCAACCAGAACAACACCTAGGACTAGAGCTTGGACTTGTTTGCACAATACCCACACCACCCACATTCCTGTTAATACAGCCATATTACCCCATATTTATAAATATTTATTATACATATAGATGCTATAACACAAGCTGTACATTTTTAACAGGAACTAACATGTTTTGTGAACATTCCACAACATGAAAAGTAACCTTCAATGTTTAAAAAGCATGACGTACTGTTTATTAATAAATTAAAAATTGTAATTGTTGGCAAATTGGTGTGGTATAAGAAGAATGAAACACTTCAGGATGTGCTGTTATAGGAAAACAATCAATTTCGTTTTTTTTTTTTTGCCTTATTAAATTCAAGAGAGAAAAAAAGAGAGGCTGGTTACGGAACAAATGTTTCTACAGCATTAGAGGTAATGAGGTAAGCATGAGGTAAAGCTGCAACTTAATTTTTCCTATCGGAGAGAGGATGTTGTGTTTTGTGCTTTCTTGAGAACTTGACAAGCTGCATTTTTTTTCCCTTGGTTTTAAGAGAAAGAGAGAGAGAGAGAGAGAGAGAGAGAAGGCTGGTGAGGGAATGACTGTTTATAACTGCTTGTTCCACAACATTAAAGTGTAGCTATAAATGGATAAAAAGGTATGAAGAGTCATTTGTTAATAAATAAAAGATTGTGATTGGCAAATTGCTGTGGTATAAGAGGAATAAAACACTTCTGGATGGGCTGTTATTGGAAAATAATCGACTTTGAGATGGAAACAGTAAATCTGCTTTATCACACCATCCCATCATTGATTATTTTCCTAGAACAGCATTGTAGCAGGGCTGACATTATAACCGTTTGAGATTTCCTCATCATGATAACACATGACATCACACACTTTACTTCTAACAGTTTGAGGCTTAATGGAGCTGTAACTCATTTGAATCTAAATAAAAGATTGCGGCATGTACTTCATTTCATTACCCCGTGTGAAACTGCTGGACCTTTTTTAAGGCCCCTTTATTAAAAGGAGTGGAGTGGCACAAACCATTAACACACGTGAAAATTAATGATCTAAAACGATGACAAATCTCTGGTGCTAGGAAAAAAAAAGTAAATGTTCTGACATTTTTTTTTTTTTGGAAAATTCTTCACACTAATGTGCTGTAAGAACACGAGCCAACACCTCACATTAGAAACAGGATTTTGTGATTTCTGAAAAAAAATCAAAATCTATTGTGTTGCACAAATATTGCACGCAAAAGCTACCTCAGAATGTCAGATCAAATAGAATGAAGACATCAGCGATGAATTTCAAAACCCAAACATTAAAGCTCTTAAATAGTGTACTTAATTTCTCAACAACGCTTCATTCAATTAGTAAGGTTGGAGTGGTAATGTCATCTCAATCTCATCGTCACATATCAAACTATATATATATATATATATATATATATATATATATATGCCATTTTGCCCATTTCCGTTTTCCATTTTAAAAAAAAAAAAAAAAAAAAAAAAAAAAAAAACAGCTTTAAATTAAGTTATTTGGCTCCTCATGACATGATTAAGGTTCCAAAGTTCAAGTGGCTGTCTCTGAATATGCAGGCTTGGTGTTACTCTGGACTCGGACTCTTCGATCCCACATGCAGTCCTAAAAACTTCTTCTTGCCCGGAACGTTGGACTTTTCTGCCGTTGCGTCTGCGTGATCAGCGTAGAAGTTGCTGAAGAGGTTTATGAGGTTGACTAAAAGGAACACTACTAAGAACAAAGTAAGAACAATCCATAGCATCTGGTTCCTCCTGAAGATCTTTGGACATATTCGTTCAAGGACTTCCAGAACTCGCTCAAACCTGCCAATGCAAAAAATGAACATGTTGAATTTAATATAGATGGTCAAAATATTCATTTACCAGGTTTTCTAAAACTGGGTTTCTTATGCCCCGGTCCAGCTAATTAGCTAAATATCACACACACTTGCTAAGCTGGAGCAGATGTTGGACACAAGAAACTGTAAGAAAATGATTCTTCAGGATCACTATTGCAATTATGAGATTTTTACAAGCTATTTGCCAGAAATGTAAATCTAGTTTGCTTTATACCATGGCACTGTTAAATTCCCAAATCTGATTGGTCAGATGGTGTTGATAAATTTTTTTGATCAGCATGGCTCTTAGAGCAATTCCAGTTTATATCACTGCGCTCATTTTAATATATTATCGTTTCTATAGTAACAGCTATTCTGAGGGATTTGTATGATGGACGATACATAATCTAAGACTGATAATAAATGGATTAAAACTGTATAGTTATTGATATCGTGACGTTTTCTGTTAACATTTACAGAAGAAGTCCGGTGTCAGTGCTGTGTAACAGTATGATTTCTGCCACAGGAAGCTCTTCAGGACTTTTGTGGTTTCTCTGTAGCATGACAAGCTGTGTTTTTTAGCTTATTAACTTCAAGAGAGTGAGGGTGAAAAAAAAGAGAGGCTGGTGATGGAATGACCATTTATAGCTGCTATAATGTAAGTGGACATTCCATCATTTTTGTCTCATGGGCATTCCATAACATTTATTGTAACTATAAGGGGTTAAAATGCATGTTCATTAATCCATTAAAAATTGTAAACACTAGCCAATCACTGTGGTTAAAGAGGAATAAAACATTGTTATATTCTATTATAGGAAAATAAATTCACTACACGTGGCCTATTTAAACAGATTCATAATTTCTCATTACCTGCTTGGCTTTTTTTCTTCTTCCACCTCTTCTCCAGTTCTCTCTTCAGGCTCCATCTCTTTTTCTTCTGCTTTCTCTTCCTCCTCCTTCACTTCCTGGAGCTCTTTAAGTCTTTTCAGTCCTTCCTGATACCTGCAGATGTACATGCATACTATTTAAGATTCATGTGACCATATTTGTTAGGATGTATATATAAATCTGGATCTATCATGTATGATTTTTTTTTTTTTATGTGCCCAAGATGCTAACAATGGGTGACTTGGTTTGGTGCCCAACTATTTCACATTGTGAGCATTATGTAGGAGACATTTTTAGAAGATTTCCAAAAATCTAAACATATTAATTGGTGAGCCAGGCAGGAGATGTGAAAGACAAGAACCAACTAAAGATCAAGAACCCAACTCAACCCAAATCAAGAACATTTTCAGGTTCATTCATTCTGATTCATGCTGTGTTCTGAAGATCCACAACTCAAGGTCCAACCAGACCAACTGCTTACTGATGATACAAACAAGAGAGTTTGTGACATTCATGCACTCCAGCTCAAACGTACTCCTCCTTGGTGAGCTAAAAGTGATGAGAATACAACAACTAGACAGGCTGCTCTGTTTGTGGATTGATGCATGAATCTTTTTTAACGCCTGTATCTTTTTTTTTTTTTTGGAGAATGCTACATATGGCCAAAGTCTACACTAATTTCTTACAGCTCATAACATTTGAAGCGGGAGTCACAGCTGACCATCTCTTAGCATTAACAGTTGTCTAGTCATGCACCAGTAGAAGTTCACTGGCTTTACACCAACAATGTCTAACCTCAACTTTCAAAACACATGGTCATGGGTTTGGACTTTATGTGAACCAATGATGTTCTGTCCCTCAAGCGAGATGGTATGGAGTTGAGCAAATACAAGAAGCATGGTTTGACTGCCTATTCTAACAGATTAGGAGACTCCTGCTAGATAATTGTAAAATATGTTGGCTTGATCTTTACAAATTTGATCATTCTTGTATTTATATATACTTGGCACATATATGTCAGACAAATAAAACCAGTAAGTTCTGAAAAACCAAAATAAATGCATTTCTTAATCCGTATGCTTTCTAGAACCTTTTCATAACAGCCATTTAAAGATCTGATTTTTATTTGTAGTTAGGTTTGTATCCATGTGCAATACCTTGTACATTGTATGCACTTTTTATTAGCTGTAGGAACATGCTGCTATAGAAGAATTTCATTGTTTTCATATACTGTGTGACAAAGCTGACTTGACCCCTTCACATACAGTAGTTTTTTTAAATTTTACATGATCACAGTCAAAACATCAGCCTGAGATCAACACATATTGCTCGGACATGCTAATGTGTCTGTGTGGAATCGAAGACATCGAGTTGTTACCCTTTATTGTAGGCTTCTTCCTCGATCTTAGCCTTGATCTCAGCTCTGATCTCTTCTGGATTACAGGAAGCTTTGCCC
This sequence comes from Pangasius sanitwongsei, assembly GCA_037576675.1. Classification (NCBI taxonomy): domain Eukaryota; kingdom Metazoa; phylum Chordata; class Actinopteri; order Siluriformes; family Pangasiidae; genus Pangasius; species Pangasius sanitwongsei. The sequence goes on along the minus strand of CM075013.1, from coordinate 6,400,034 downwards.
AGGGTAGCTGCCTCACCTTCCTGTTCCAGCAGAACTTTTCCACTGTATTGTTTTCAAATAGGAAAGAGGAGTTAGCACTGGAGCTATAAACGTATACCATTACGCAAGAGTATGCTATAACGCAAAACCCCTTCCCTTATTTTAATGAAGCAGCTGGACGTTGTGTAAAACTTGTCTTTAAAAAACTGCATTGTTTGAACATTTAGTTCTCAGAGTATTAAACCTGTTCTCTCATGCCCAAATATCAGGCTTCAGCTGACAGACGTGGCATGACGGGCCTTTTAGTCTCACCTTATTAACAAGAGTGAACAGCGAGCCAGATGCCTGGACTTTGTCAAACACTCCAGCTCAAATGTTTAGTTTAAATCTCAGAATAGCATGTTAAACCTGCTGTATTTGGGGCCGGCACAGCACGTCCAACACTATCCAAAGCTGCTAAATATTTTAGTCTCAATGATTAACTGACCCACTCCTTGATAGGGGCTTCCTCGGGGTGAAACAAACAAACAAAATATCCTGCACCACCACAAGAGGTCACGATAAAGGATCTTGTTTTGAAAGAACCATAAATAACCACTTTGGGACGCGAAGATTACATTTCCAGAGCTTGACATTTCTCGGGCATATTTCTGTTAAGTGTTTGTATTTAGTTACTCACTTTTCCCCTGCTGCTTGCTGTGCTGGATCTGAAGTGGAGTCGCTCTTCATACTGTTTGCCTCACACTAAACATTAAAACGAGAAACACAAATGAAATTTCTAAGCCTTTATTTCTAAGGTTCTTGTATCTTGTATCTTGAAAAATGACCAGCACTTCTTGCATGTGTTGATGCAAGATAACTGTATGTACTTTATCAGCAACACTGATGAAGCATCAATCACCCAGAAGACACAGAATGAAGGGCTACACTGCTGTCAGACAGGAACAGTTGAATAAAATGGAGCTCACCAGTATAGGAAGTGCACCAGGGCCAGGGCTGGGGCTAACAGCAGTGCCAAGACTAGTTCCAGGACCCGGAGCAGCCCCCCCCGTGGTTGGAGCCTGACCGGGAATGTTCAGGAGATTAAATTTGGGAACCACAGCTACGCTGACTCTCCTTCTGGGTAAAGCCTTGGAGCATAAAGTACACAGAATTCATACTCATGCCATCTAACCAAACCTAGACATTTCTGAGGCATGATTTTGTTCATTTTTTTCCTCCCCCATAAAAAAATGATTTGATATTTATAGAGATAAATACAGATATATTTATTTGAAATATTTGAATTATTCATTGATTCATATGAACTGATGATTCAATTGAAAACACAATACCTTTCCCATTGTCAAAGACATGGATCTCGCTGCACGTGGAACTCCATCATCTAGTCCAGAAAAGCATGAACATAAAAACAATTAGCATTCAGACTGTTTAATTCATTCAGCATTGGTGTTATCATTGCTCCACAATTACCTCCAGTTTCCACTGAGCCTCCATAACAACGGTTTGAGTTCTGGTTGGCTAGTTTCTTAAACTCCATCAGCTCTGCATGGTCCTTCTCATAGGTTCTCTTTAGGTTCTCAACATACTGCAACATCACCTCAGTGGCCTTGTTCATCCGTTTCTCCTGCCACGTTGAAACACCAAGTCATTAACACCAAATATCTTCATACTCACTGATGCCTGGACCATTATTTCAATAATCAGCATAATATAAAGATCCAGTTGGGCTGAATGTTTTGACCAATGCACTGCAAACTAATACAAACTTTAAAGTTGAAGCTTAATATTCTTTGTGTGCAATCAAAATTTCTTTGTGCTGCTATATTTATTGTATTGACTAGGGATGCAACCAAATACATTATTCTGAATCAACAGGCAATGCGGTCCAGACAGATTTGAATTGGAGATGCACTATTCTTTTTTTTTTTTTTTTTTTTTTAATAAAGAAAACTGGCCAAAAAGGGTCAAGGGCATCTGGCTGAAACTAGACGAGTGCACCAGACACAGGAAAAAAGTAAAACGAAGACCATGCTTATTAACATGTACAGCATTCGTTTTTTTCATCCTTAGTATCTGCTTTGTCAGGGGTGCCCGGCTAGCTCAGTTGGTAGAGTGTGGGACTCTTGATCCCAGGTTTGAGCCCCACACTGGGCGCCAACCCCAGCCACTTGGGGTGCACAGGCTAGTGCACTCTCAGTGCTGGTCCCAAGTCAGGACAAATGGGGAGGGTTGCGTCAGGAAGGGCATCTGGCGTAAAACCTGTGTCAAATAAATATGTAGACAATGGAAGGTGATCCACTGTGGAGACCCCTAACTGGAGCAGCCGAAAGAACAACAACCGTATCTGCGTAGCCAGGGTTGCACTGGTTTAAATTAGGCTACTAGTTGGTTTAATATTGTGGGAACCCGAACCAACTAAATTCATTAGAAAATATTGCAGACAGGTTCCAACAAAAATAAAATTGCATCAGCAGGATTTCAAAAATTGCTACTAATTATAAACTGGAGTGATGTAGCTGAGGTTGAGGACCTGTCAGAGCCAGAATTCACACACCATGATAGTGCTGCCATTTCTACCTGTTTTCTGTGTTGTGATCATATAGATGTATGATGTTGCATCATGTGGTGTTGCAATTAGAAAGGAAGGCAAAGGCATTGAGGAATTCAGAGCTAAACTAATAGAACTCAAACAGAATAAGAAATAACCCAAACAGCTCAAACAGAATAAGAAAGTTAATGGAACGAAGGACACTCACAGCAGCCCCTAAGGTATGCAGAGTTTAACATTAACAGTGTTGCCACAGGCAACATGCAACATGCAACCAAGCACTTCTCAGTGCTTCTCCATTCACAAAGTTTACTTTGGCTCGCACATTAACCTTAAGGGCAAGCATAACATTCAGCTCAATCTTTCACAAACATATCTTATCTGCTGGGAAAAGGCACATTCCTGTTCCCCTTAAGCAACTCAAACAGAATAAGGATGTGAGCATTAGGAGTTTCTTCGCTGACGTCTTACAGCAGAGAGTGGACAGTCTTACCTGTCGCACGGCGCCCACCATCTCTGCCCGGCTGGACAGACGGTTGGCGAGGCGGTGCAGCACAGCTACAGTCTCGATGAGGCGCTGGTAGAACTCCCTCTGCTCTGCGTTCTGCCACAGAGACACTGTGCTCTGAAATGCAAACAGAAAAGACATGTGAACTGGGCTCTCTGACCTGTGGGGAGTTCAACATAACTGCTTATGTTGAAACACTGATATGCTCCTCAACTATACTATCTCTGAAGGGTTCTCTTCTCACAGCTCCAACAATGAAGTTATCATCACACCCAAGGGACTGAAGAGCTTATTCATCCACCCCAAACCAAATTATTTACACTGCAAATAATTGAGTCACACATGGGTATTGACAGTTCTGATACTGGCCACAACCTACATGAGTAAATCCAGACAATGTCTTTGTGCATGTTGCGACTTTTGAAAAAGTGGACCATAAGATTTTACTACACCCATTTAAGTACTGGGTTGGCCTCATTGGTTCAGTCCTACACTGGCTTAGATTTAACCTAATGTGCTGTGAATCCTATTCAGCACCAGGGACTCACACTTCAATGTGTCATACATTATCACGTTGGGTGCCTCAAGGCTCAAGTTTGGATCTGCTATTATTCATATGGAGACTCCTTCCCACAAGGCTGAACTTCAGTAAGCTTTTAAATTCTTCCAGTTCTTCTCAGTGTTCCTGGGGAAAAATCCCAAATCCTGTTGGTCCTACATCCTAGTAATACATCGCATTCCTTGGTTCAGTACTAGACAGGCTACAGGAGAACATGAATCTATTGGGCCGTGAATATAATGCAGCACCAGGGAATAACATTTCAAGGTGTTATACATCATGTGGTGTGCCTCAAGGCTCAATTCTGGGTCTGCTATTGTTAAATCTCCACAAGGAATATGGAGTCTCTTTCCTACTAGGCTGATCTTCTGTGAGGTTTTAAATATTTCGAATTCCTTCTCAGTGTTCTCCTCAGTAAGGTTGCACTTCCTAGACCTACCTGGGTAAATCTCAAATCCCATTCTTCAAACCTCTCCTGACACAGCCTTTGAGCATGTTTTACTTAAGGTGCCATACATCTTGTGGTGTGCCTCAAGGTTCAATTCTGCGTCTACTATTGTTTAATCTTATGACAGGGATTCTTAACCTTTTTAGCCTATCTTCCATAGACTGGAGGTGGTGCCAGTAGGCAGGCCTTGCACACCAATCAAAAGGTTAAGAACTCCTGTTCTATGAGGGATATGGGGGCAGTTTTTCCCACTAGACTCACCTTCAATGAGTTTTTAAACTCTTCCAGTTCCTTCTCAGTGTTCTCCTCTGTAAGGTTGCGCTCCCTCTCGGCCTGCTTCAGTCTCGTGTCCAGCGTGTAGTTGTCGTTGCGGAATGCTAGAGACAGCTGCACAAAGGCATTCTGGAGGAAGAGGATACATCGTGTGATTTGTCATTTGGACATAGAAAAGATAAACAAAGCCAGGAAACATAGATGTTCAACTGGAAACCAGTATACAAGGTGACTGTCATAAAAAAGGTCAATCAGACAGAGGATGGAATGCCTTATAAGGAGGCCAACAAAAGAAAATATTGGCATCCGATAAACCCAGGGTGCCCTATAAACCTTCCAGGAGAACAATAATGCCCATCTGTTATGCCCTTTAGTATTCAGCTCATTAGGCATGAGATCAAAGCAGAGATGGAGATAAAGATGCAGAAATGTCCTGAAAGCCTATCTGTTTTACGTTTATGATCAAAGCAAGGGGCAGCAAATAGCTGAGCATGAATGTCAGGGGTGGAAAAGCCACTGAGCACAGAATACCAGGCCATGACCTTGGCCTCCTTGCTAGCGTCATCCTGGGAGCAGCTCACGTCCAGGCATCGAGGCATGTTTGTGCTTCTACGTAGGGGACAGGAAATCACTAAGGCCTTGCAAATTGGTTCATCCTAAGCTGGGCTTGAGAGCACCATGGATTTTTCCATACATTAGTACTTTCAAAACACTTTCAGGGACACCGTGTACCATTGACCAGTGGCAAACACTAGAAAGTCCATTACAAGGTCTGTGACTCATCGCTGTGCAATAAAAAAGTTATCCTTCCAATCATCCTCATAATCCCACCTCTAACAAGGTTTATTTGATCAACTCTCTCTGGTGGGTCGAGCTTTCCTTCTTTCCTACTCTGACACACAGCAAAGCTCCAAGACCTGTGGTTTACATAAACAATAAGCAGAGCTGAGCTTCAGAACTAGAATATGATGGAAATGAAAATTCTTTCTAGTACAAGCTTTGTAAATTTTATTGAAGTGATGGATAGCACTTAGACAGCTAAACACTATTCTCATGATCATGTGACATTAGAACAATCCTGGAAATTAAGACTTTTTCTGGTGTTGCATGTTTACAGTTATGATTTCCCTCATCTTGACTTTCACATTCATTTATAATACATTTTCAATCCTTCCTGCTTTTTCATAATATCAGGTGGGGTCTGGGGAAGCATAGCCAGGGAGTCTGATTTTTTATTTATTTTTTTATTTAGTTACAGCAGTGGAAATCAATCCACCATTATCAAAGTTATTACATTTATTATTGAGATCATATGCTTATTAGCATATTAGCTACTTAAATTGAATGGGTTTAATAACTCAATAAGAAGTTGCTTATTAATAATATCAACTTGAAGTGTAGGTGGACATTTCAGAAATAGAATGCTCTATGGCTGTAATAAATAGCTAGAATATGACTATATACATTTAAATAATGGTAAATTCCACTTTATAGGGATCCCTAGCTATGAAAAGTTTGCGAACCCTTGGTCTAGGTTATTGCTGTTGCGTTCTTTTCCTGCTATAATGTTATTTGATGCAATACTCAAGCATGCTGTTGCTTAGATAACTTGTACAGCCAGACACAAATGTTGATACAAAAGTTCACATTATGTCATTATTTCTACTAACAAAGCTCATTATTTCATTTCATTTTGACTTAATATCTCCTTATTTCAAGTAATCTCATTATTACCTTGTTATTTTGACAATGTATCATTATTTCAACTTAATATCAAACACCCCAATCCATTAATAAGACTAATTTATTGAATATTAGCTTGTACTTCTTATTATGTATGCTGTTTCCCCAGTTAAGACAGTAAGCCGGATGTTGCTTTAGTGGAAATTAGTTTGACGCGTTGAAATTGAGATAACTGGAGATAACTGGATATTAAGTCAAAATAATGATATAGAGCTTACAGTTCAGGACATCCCTATATTTCATACAAATACTGAACACATTTCCAATATAATGTTGAGATTAATATAAATTAGATGGTATTGTTGTCCAACATTGTTGGCACCCAGGAAAGATTAAAGCTTCCCCACCTCCTGAATCTCAATTTAACTCCTGATGAGAGACACAAATAAAAAAAAAAAAGAAAAGAAAAGAATAGTGACAGTTTGAAATGAGATGAGACACCCACCTCAACTTCTTTCTCTGTGAGCGGAGGGGCACTGAAACAAAGGACATGGAGATTTGGATTGTGGTTCTACTGATACAGATGGCAGATATATCATATCATATAAAGATACAAAGATAGATTTCATAATGTGTGTAAAACTCACCAGCCTGGCAAGCCTCTGTGTAGTTTGAGCTTGCGCAGCATGATGTCTGATATGTTGGGCATGGAGTCTGCTTTCTCTTTTGACTCATCTGCTATGGACTCATTTGTAGAAGACGAGTGATCTGATAGTGGCAACAAGCTATGCATTATTCTAACAAATACATACCTTTGCTAGTATTGGAAACTTTCTCTAACGTGTAGGTGTGCTCATAATGACATGCAATGCCATCTTCTGGTATGTGCATGTAACTACATGTTTTGTACAGTTGCATAAGAAGAACAGATTTTTGGGTGATAGCGGGATTATATGTGCTATGGTAAACGCTAACTCTTGGGTCGCACCTCGGTCCTGTTCGGCCATCTCGTTCAAGTCCGGCAGCTTTGAACCCGAGATGCTCTGGTTCCTCAACAGCTTATGTTCCTGAACAATGAGAAACAATTCCCATGAGCTGTTTTCTGTCCGTTATTACCTGGCCATATGAGGCCATCAAAGAAACACAGTTTTGTCCCTTTTTCCATCTCTTACCAAAGTTCTAAAATCTTATGTGAGCTATTAACATCACCTAAAGTCAGTAACATGAAACTTCAGAATTACCTCCCGTAGTTTAGATAATTTCTGGGCATTCACGGGAGGCTTCAAGTTGTCGGCGTATGAGAGGCCGTCTTCTCCTTTGGGTCCCCCGTTCCTCATGTTCAGAGAGCCCACCGTATCCCAGGAGACGGCCCTCATGAGAGGCGGGAAGGCCCCGATGGTCTTGATCTCAGCTGTGCATGGAGCTTGCTGCATGGCTGGCCGCGGTACTGGCTTGGCCACTCCAGTTGCTGGAGTCTGGCTATCTGGTTTCTGGACCGTTGGAACTGATGTTGGCTTTTTTCCCCTGTCCCTGGAGACACATGACTCTGCGCCATCGTTTGGCGATATGGTGAGTTCCTTGGCTGGAGCAGAGGGTGTGTGGCGAGGGGTGAGTGTGCCAGAGGAAACCTTGCGCTTCTCAGGCGGTTTCCACTCTACAAGTTTCTTCAGAGTCTACAGGGGAGAGGAACACGGTTGAATTTGGTTTAATAGTAATGGACAAAATGCATTCTGGTCCATTTTTACACTAACACTTACTTACATATTATTTATATGGCTCACAACTAATTTTAAGACATTTTCAGAAATTTACATTACCGGGTCTTGGAAAAAACATACAGTAGAACCATTGAATTAATACACAATTACAAAGGGTGCCATCTTGAACCTCAAATCCATCTCTCTGCGAGAAACCTTGAAGTTTCTGTGTTGAGTCCTAACAGCTAACTAACTAACATTTGTAAATTTATATCAAGTTATATAAAATTCCTTGCTTACAGATCCAGATCAACTAACAGGACTGAATGGTGGCAACAGTTCCATTTTAATTAGAAATGGTTGCGTAATTTGCTTCATTAGTGGAACTTCAGTGTCCGTGGCACTAGTCAAAAGTGGGAACATGAACAGATAAGAACTTGAAGCAGCGAATAAACTCAAATTTCTGTCTATTTGACTTCAAACATTCTGCCTTTTTTTTTTTTTTTTTTTTTTTTTAACAAGCCATATTGTCAGTTCACTAATCAGACTAGAGTAGGTATATACAATTAAAAATCTACGACACCCCCCACTTTCTGAGCTACTGTCTCTAGCCATGCAGCTATTCTCTCCTCCGATGAGCTGCCTTCAACTAAATAATTTACATAAATGGATGTGATTGGATAAACAGAGTCTCTCTTGCATGCTAACAGAGTTAATATATTTGAATAATAAATAAATAATGGTAAAATGAAGTGTGACAAGAAGCTAGACTGACCTCCTGCTCAGGTTTATTTGCTTCTCCATGGTCACGCACTGCAGGCACCTCCAACCTCTGCCCACACAAACGATCATTAACATTATAGCAAATCAACAAAGGACCTCTTTAGATGGAGTGGTATACAGCCTTGTTGTAACAACTTTGTGAATTCTAGACAACCAACCTGACTTATGGATGGGCTTGAAGGAGGATTTGCTTGGACTTCTGTAGATGAAGGTACCAAAAAAAGCACAAAGCAGAAAAAAACCAAAATCATTGGCACAATGTATTAAATATATAAAATCAAATTTCATCTAGCTAGTGGTAGGGTATAGCATCTGTACCTATTTGTGGCGGTGCTGAAATAGAGCTGCTTCTGGAGGGTACAGGAGAGGAGCCTGGAGTTGGGTTGGGTGAGAGCGCTGAAATGGAAACCGATGTATGCTGAGTAGACTTGAAGTGGCAGCGGTGGCAGTGCTGGGACTCATGACCTTTCGGTCAGTAGTCCAATGTCTTAACCACTGAGCTACAACTGGCCCAAAGTTAAATAATGGAATGAAGTAGAAATGCAGTTGTGTGTCGAATTTTACCAAATCACCCATTTATGACCCTGTTGCTCTCAGAAAAGTGAAATGTGTCTTAATAGTAATATCCATATTAGATTAGAGAATTCAACATTGCTCTTGAACAAAATATGAATGGTCAGAAGGTTTTGATTAATTTTCTGTAACAGTAATGCAACTTCAAGACAAATGAAAGGTTTATAATAATGTACTCTGTCTAATAAATTATCGTTTCTATAGTAACAGCTCGTTCAGGAGGAGCTTTATGGTGGACGTTGCATATAAACAGGTTAACATCTGTGTAATTTTTGTTGATATGTTGAAGTGTGACAACAGTTAGCCTGCTTTGCATTTTGCTTCATTGCACCACCTTATCTTTGATTATGTTCCTATATGAGCATGCCCTGAGTGTTTTATTCCCATCACCCAGCCATACTGTAATCTTATGGCCAAGCTGAGGGCTGACGTCTGTGAAGCTAGTTGTATGTGGTTGTTACCGTTACCTGTAGGAGATTCTGTGAGGCTACACCTAGACCGACGTCCCCTACGGGTCAGGAAGCGATCGCTCACTTTCTTCGCCTCCTCCAGCAGCTCCAGGTTTTTCTGTCGATCCTCCTCAGACAGCTGCATCTCTGGAAGGTCATCTTTCACCAGGTCTATCACATGACCATCATTATCTGTCTCACACACACACACAGGAACGCAGATACAAGCATTGTCTGGATCACCTTTTCCTAGAGCAGTACACCAAAGGAAAATAATCAGAGCATCATCTCAGTCCCTTGCATTTGTTTTCCCAAAATAGCCTCAGAACTGGACTCTCATGTTTCCTACTTCTATAATGACCAAATATAGACAATTACAAGGGCCTGTTCCAAATCTGTATGTGCTGAAGTTGTAACTCAATCCGAAAATGCATTAGGACTGGGAGTTCTAGTTTCTGTAATCAGACTGTTCGTAAGTTACAAGAAATAAACCCACATATTCAACATGTGACAAACTCTGGGATTAATCTTGAGTAACGTACCTACTGTAGTGATTGGCCCAGAGGAGCTGGCATTCCTCGAGAGCCGGGGTCTCGGGCTGTGCGGCCTGAGACAAAAAACCAAAACAAACAATATATGTATATATATATATATGTATATATATATATATATATATAGATATATTTTATAGCTGCAAGTTGGTGGAATAAAGTGTCAGACTCCAGTAATAAATCAAGCAAACCTAGCTTTCTCCAGAGGCCTTGGTTCCTGCTTGTTGACTTGTCTCGGCAGGACGATAGCAGGAGGCGATAGGGTTACATTCACTAGCTTGGATTCAGCTGGTATAACCTGAAAAGTGCAAAAATCACACTTAATCCAATACACACTAATCAACAAAATGTTTCATCCAATACACACTAATCAACAAAATGTGAATCAAAAAAGCATGGCTTGGCCAGTAGTTCCGGCTGTAATTCAAATGACAGGTTTATATTAATGTGCTCAGTCTAATGCATTACCTTTTCTATAGTAACAGCTCATTCACTGGGACTTGTATGGCATACAATCTACACAATTTAAGGCTAAGCAGATAAAAACCATGCTACTACTTAACAGATTTTTGGCATTTTTAACATTTCCATGAGTCTCCAGTGTCAGTGTAAGAGTCTGTAACAGTCAGATTTCTGTCAAGTGAAAGTCTTCAGGACAGAGGAGTTTGAGCTTTCTGGCATTTTGGTAACAAAAGCTGCCATTTTTTTATTTACCTTGAGAGAGGAAAAAAAAAAAAACTAAGGCTAGTGAGGGAATGACTATAGCTGCTATAACACTAGCTGTACAGTTTAACAGGAACTAGCGTGTTTTGTGGATGTTTCACAACAATAAATGTATCTAGAAAAGGTTAAAAGGCATGACGTGTTTATTAATAAATGAAAAATTGTAATTGCTGGTAAACTGGTGTGGTATAAGAGGAATAAAACATTTCACTTCTTTTAGGAAAATAAGCAACTTTGGGGCGTTAACAGTGCTCACTTTCCAATTCCCACCCACTAGCCAACTCTCCTCTTTCACATGACAGCTACCAACTGGGGAGGGTGGGGCAAGCACATGCTTCCTCAGACACATGAAGCCAACCTCAGCAACTGCTGCTCATGCTGCATCACAGGGCAGCGTAACATGGAGGAAAGTGCTATTTGCCCTCTTCCACATACACGAGTTCACAGACGGCCACAATTGGCTAGTGTCGCTCTTACTGACAGGAAAGCGAGTATGACATCCCATAGCCGATTTTGCTCTGTTGGCCACGGATGTCCTTGGCATTGGTGGGATTTGAACTTTTGATCCCCAACAGGGCAAGCGCTATTCTGTCATGCCACTTGGGAGAACTTCTCTAGAACTTCCACAGAAAGATGAAAACTTAAATTCCCATTAGACAAAACACACAAACACAGATTTGTCTCATGGGAAAACCAGCTCACATCTGCTTTGATCAGAAGGTTTCTGACCATCTACACTTATTTCCTTTCTGCTTCAATGGGTTCAAAACAACATTCCTTCACAAGAAAGTTCAACATTCGCTATACAAGGTCTGTTGTATTTTTAAATCCTCTGGTAATTAATATTGTAGAGATCTCCATCACACCTCCCAACAGCGAGTATAATTCTGCCATCACATAGAGAGGAGAGCCACTTTTATTTGTTTCTGCCTTAAAGTCAGAGATTAGATTTTCTGAGTTTAATATAGCCCTGGAGTGGAATCTTATCCGAGTCCTGAACTTTATGAGCATCTGTGTGGGATGTTTTTGTTCTTTAAAGAATAACGCAGTGGCTTTAATGAAACTGTAACACAGCAATGCATGTTTTCTGAAGAGGAACAGTCGAGCCTGTATTTTTCCTGGGATACAGAGACAATGAGACAGACACACATAGCCTAATCCGAAGCAAGATTTTATGGGGCTCATAAAATGAAGTTCCAGGATGAGCAGGTAAAGAATTCGGTGTGGAGATTTGTGTAATGGAAATGACTGAAAGTATTCTCTGGGGTAAAAGAATGGGCCAAAGACACAAGCTCATTCAGATCAAGTTCCTGTCAATACACATAACACAGCTTCTTGACAGCATATCCATCATTTGTGGGTGGCTTTTAAAGCTGAACATTAACACATCCATGTGTAAAAGGCTTTCTACAAATTTACCCCTAACACTTCAGTATTTGGGGGGGAAAAAATCTAAAGCTAAATCTATTCTTTATTAAATTTTGGTGCATGTTGTCATCTTTACTTGTTTTCTAACTTTTTATTCATTTCTAAAATAAAATACTACATTTCTGGCACTTTTCCACTCCAGAGTGTTATCAATCATTTATCAGTCTTTTAGTAAAGTTGTGTGTAAACGTTTTTGTGGCCAAACTGAACTAAAAACTTCCTGCCAGATTTATTAAAGTTTAGATTTTCTTCATAATCACGTGCATACAATGGTAAATGCCAATGAAGCATGAACTACCAAGCATGCTCATGGTACCACTGATTTAACCACGCCCACAAAACTGCATAAAAGGCAAAGAGCAGAACAAAATGATGACAAAACAGTGAAAGCACACCTCCTAAGCATTGCATGTGCTAAATCTTCCAGTAATACAGCGTAGCCACTGCAGCGAGTCGGCTACTATAGACATATGCTCATAAAATGTTTCCTTCTTTTACAGGGTGCCATTATTTTTTTTCCTAACTGAACTGCTCGTCTTATTTGTCCTGTTTTTTGGATTGGTTTTGGCTAGCTTTCTTTCATTCATGTCATTGATATGTACTCACTGAATTGCGCAAAATTAAATGTGTGTGTAAATGATATAAATTGCTACTACACGTAACATACTTGCATATTTTGTACATCCATTTTTTTGCACATTCCCTGCATATATTTCATATTCCCTGTACATATACAGTACTGTGCAAAGGTCTTGGGCACCCTTTTTTTTTTTTAGTACAAACTTTGTTATAGATCTTTATTTTATGACTTCTACATTATTGATTCAGTACAAAAATATTTTAGATTTCCAAACATTAGTTTTCCAGCACAAAATTAACTATTACAGAAAAAATATTTGTATGTCAGTAAAGAAAGCAGCATATTACACATATTACATAAGAGACCACTTTTCAGACAAAAAAAATAAAAACATAATGAAGGCTACTGGGTTTTGCTGCAAAAATAAGAAGCAAGTGTGACAGTGTAACGATGCGCCGAGGCGGGTTGTGTAGGATCCGTAAGCAGTTTAATAACAAACGATCCAAAACAGCAGGCAGAAATCGTAAACGAGAAACAAGAGCAAAGTCCGATAAACCAGGAAGTCAAGCAGCGAGATAACCAAATCCAAAACACAAGGCAAAGGCAATAATCCGTGAACGTGAGCAGGGTCAAACACAAAAAGGCAAACACAAACAATGGCAGAGAGAAACGGCTTGGTAATGTCCTGAAAACAATACTTCGCGTCCTAGTGTGGTGAACGCGCTACAGACAGTCAAAGTCTCCAGAAGAACTGTGGCTGCTTCTGCAAGATGCTCAGTAAAACTTTTATTTAGTAAGCTAATTTCCTTATAAAACTGCACAAATTGTACCCGAGACTACCATTTTTTTAAAGCGAAGGATCGTCACACCAAATATTGACTTTGTTTCATTTACTTACTGCTCTTTATAGTATTTTTTTTTTTAAATGTAGAAACATTTAATTTCATTATTTTTGAAAGCATCTTTGCTCTATGGCATTGCTTTGCATGTGCCTAAGAATTTTGCATAGTACTGTATTTCATATTTCTTATTCATCTCAGATTTTTTTTAATGAACAGTCTAAAGAGGAGTAGGCCAGGCTCCCATTTCACTGCAAGTTATATACGGTATATAACCAAGTATGTGACGAATAAAAATCTTGAATCTAAATAAGCGATTTAAACTTGACAGCATAATCCGTATATAAAATTGCAGCAACTCAACAATTATACTATTTGAAGCTGATCAGTCAAGGTTCACATTAGAGACTCTCCTTATATACATGCAAACTGAAGCGCAAACGTAGGTTACGAGCTTTTTCCAAACATTCACGATGGTATTTCTCGTGTAAATGCTCCTTTGAATGATTTACAAATAAATTCCTTCGTATCCAGTTTGATAGAAGAGGCCAAATTGTGTCTTTTAGCTCATTATAATCAGCAGCTAATGACAGAAAAGGAAAATATTAAAAAAAAAATGAAAAGGTAACAAGCCATAGCAACTCATACTTATTCAAAAAAAAAAAAAAAAAAAAAAAAAAAAAAACAGAGCTAAATGAAGCTTGCAGATTAACCATGACTCATTTTTTCCATCCACCAAGCAGCAGGAGATTTCAGCTCTACATTCGCTTATACGAGAGGTAAATAATAATGTAAAAACTCTGCAAGATCTTGAGAGGGACTTACAGAGGACGGGGAGCTGGAGGAGCTGTCGATCTCTTCAGGAGAATCTTCTTCCTCTTCAGGCAGGGTGGGCATGGCGGGGGCGGTCGGAGGTCGAGAGCGAGTGTGAGGGAAAAAGAAAGGTGTGGGACACTCTAGTACTGCGAGATGAAAAGATCTCGGTGAAGCTGGTTTAGCCGGAGATCCTGCTGCTCCACATTCAGCAGAGATTTCGTCCTGCAAGATGACATCACATCACACAGATATATAAACCAAACGTTTAATCAGGAACTTGCATGGTTTTAAGTTAGAGGGCATGATGTGTTTATCTGTCGAATACTGGCAGCCTTCGCATTTTTTCCCTTATCCCCAAGATCCATCGTTCTGCATCTACCAGAGGAGCCTGAGAGGAAATGGTTTCTCATGCAAAACTGATGCTGATCTCAGATACGTCCTTAACCAACAAAAAGATCTCTAAAATCCCTAAACAAGCATTCCCAATGCAGGAGTTCCAGCACTCGAATCCCATGTTTATAAAGCCATGAATGTTTTAATCATGTATCTCAGTTACAGCGTTCTACATAAAACAACTTTGTGAGAATTTTCTTGAAGATGGAGCTAGAAGAACGAAAGCCAAATTGGGAGACTACTTCAAACTCCCAAAGGAATGAATTCCTGAATCCATTACATCTATTTTCATTTCATCCGAGTGCTACAAAAGCTATCTTTGGGTTCCTGTTAATCCAAACAAAAAAGAGACACACTGTTTCTGTTTCTGTGTACTTGGAGATGGAAAGATAGGGAGAGAAACCGAGAGAGGAGGAGCGAGACAGTTTTACAGAAAGATATACACGTAAATCAACCTCCTATAGCAGAAATCCTTTGGAGAATTTATAGGAAAAGGAATTTAGGTCCTTACAGAGCATTCAAGTAATAGCAATTCAGAACATGAGTGAAAAATCCGCTCCATGATTCTACGGCAATTAAAATCAAAATGCTGGCATTTTTCCCGCAGTCTGTCATTTCTAAATCTTCCAAAAATCCAACTAGACTCAAAATAACAATGCCAGGCTTTTTTAAATGAAAGGTTGAGCCTGAAGCACACTCAGCTTTCACTGTTTTTTTTTTTTTTTTTTTTTTAAGTTTTGGTATTATCGTCATGTCTACTTTTTTTCTGCAAAGTAGCACTGACCTACACTTTCCTGACCTTCTCTGTTCTTTATTAACTCAGTTTATTAAGTCAGATGCCTTCATTTTTCTTAATCACATCTGCTGAAACTTCTGGGCTGGTAGCCCTTAAAAGGAAGAAGAATCAGATTATGATTATTGAATCAGAAACAGGAACGTCCAAGCCTGTGGGGCATCACACCATTCAACACCATCACCTTTCAAACAAAGATTATAATGACCACAGGTCAGCTGGAATGCAATCCCATATCTGCTATACCTTCTTACCAAAGTGCAACTGGAGGTCATTTACTCAGCACACAATCCACAGACATAACATACACTGATGCAAATGTTTTCTAAAAATATTATTCCCATTTATCGTGCTTGCAACAGAAAGTGATATCATATTACAGGAATTTATTTACATTTAACTACAATCATGGCATTGTGGTGCTCTGCTGGCTGCAGTGGGCATATCAATCTGCAGGTTAATCAGAATTAGGATGTATCCTTTGGTTTACTTTCTTTTTCTTCTAACAACTTCCCAGAAAGTGATTTAAAATTATATTATAGTTTACAAGACTTCTTAAGCATCCATTATCCCAATATTACTTCAGAGTTTTAAAAATCTGCTAGGTCAAATAGCATGTGGAATTTTTTTTTGACCTGTCACCATTCAGGCCATCTAAGTAGTTGTGCGTTTTCTCACAATCAACAGAGGTCCATTTGGTTGATCTCTCATTGATCCAGTACCAAAGAATCCAATTGGATCCTATTTTTTTTGGTATCAAGCTGGCGCCAACAGAAACCAATAGTACCTGGGTAGCTAGCAGCAATGTTTATTGCCAATCGGTCATACATACTACAATACACAGCTACACTTTTAGACAGAAAAGATTCTTCAGGGATTTCTTCACTAATTAAGGGTTTGTTATGGGTTTATCATCTAATTAAGGGTTGCTAGATTGTAAGTAAGGGTTCTACTTGTAACCTTCTCTAACAGGGAAATACTGTTAGATAAATACTCTACATTTCACTCCGCTCCGTTAGGAAATACTGTACATAGATCATTTTACATTTATTAATTTGCCTGACACATTTACGAGGGTTAAGAGGCTTAGTGACAGCTTTGTGGTACCAGTATTTGAGCTCACAACCCTCTGATCAGTAGTCCAGAGCCTTAACTACTCCACAACCAAAGAATCCTTAAAAGTTCTAATGTTCAAATCTACACTGACCATGCTGTTCTGACCTCATTTCATTTCACATTTTTGCCAACAATCAGCACAAGTTTAACAATTTTGTTACGAAATTTAAAACTCAGCATCATGTACAAATATATATTTTAATGAATCTGATTTTGGTTGTAATTTGATTGCAGCTAATCCGAGTTGGTTACTCAAACAACCAATCAGGCAATCTTAAAAGGGATTATGTTCATTTAAGTTAACTTTTATGTTGGACTGGACAACGGCAGAAACCTGATTATTCCGGTCTCCGAAAATGATGCAAAATGAACTAGAACGCCACAAATATCTCTTGGGGCAAGTTTGGGCCAGTGCATATAGTGGAAAATCAACTAAAATGTTCCCTTTAGTTTAATTACAAACAGAGAGAAATGGGAAAGACCTGTGCAACTTTTTGGAAAACCTTGTGCAAGACAGTTAAGATAAACATAGACAGTTTTGGGACAAACACTAATATCCAAGGTGCTCTTGTAGAGTATAAATGTAAAAAGCTTTCATTTAAAATTGGATATTGCATTTAAAATCACAGCCTACATGTTTCAGCTGAAAAAAATGTTCATCAGTGTGCGAGATCCCCGACCCAATAAGCAGCTATGGAGGTAATTATTTACACCTAAGCTTTAATTAATTGGCTGTGTGATTAATACCAAAAAAGTCAGCTGACTTAAGAATACAACATACAAATCTTTACCTTTAGTGTTCCGGCTGGTTCACTTCCAGTTTCATATGCATCAGAACTTTGTCTGTTCCCCGATTCTGGTGTGTAGCACGTCCACTTTGTTGTTGAATATTTTACGTTCTGGCTTGTCCCCTCTTGGCTTCCGTCACTGGTTCCCAATTCTTCTTGCCAATGTCTGCTGCTCTTCAATGCACTTTCACATAAATGGAAGTTGGGGGTTTGGAAAGTTTGGTTACAGTGCTCCGGTTCTGGAGAGCACACTTTCTCCACACGCTCAAAGACTTCACACTTGGTACTCAGTCCCGATTCTGAACTTCCAGAATCTTGGCTCCTTCCAGTTCCGTCCTGCTTATAGCTGGGATATTTGTTCTCCTCTAGCTTGAAGGTTTGAGTACAATCAGCTTCTTCTAGTAAAACTCCACTGTTGTTCCTTTCTTCAGACTTTATTAGAGAGTCGTCATTGCTACCTGGTTCCTCTGACCTGAAGTAGAACCAGGAGGAAAATATTGGCCTTTATAAATACTAAACAGACCTTACTAGGAGCAATTCATCATTGTGCATAATAACAGCGGCGAACGTATCCTGTTGTATTACCTAAGCAACAAAAACATGTCCTTGGTCAACGTGACACATGGGCCTTTCATTCCAAACTAAAAGCACTCGGGATTTTAGCAGGAACTCGTAGAGAGCCCCTAGTAATTAATCGGAGCTTCGGTGGGTGACAATGTAAACTCTGGCGTTTCTGCACAATCTCACCTCTTTGTGAGGGGATTTTACATAAACACACACACGACTCATCCTGCAAGAACTGGGAGAATGTAAACACTGACCCGGCTCCATTCTCCCGTGTATCATGGCGCGTTCCCTCCTCACAGGCAGCGCTCGGGGAAGTTTCCGGTACAGGACCGTGAGCAGCAGCAGATCCTCTCTCACTGCAGTTCTGCACTGGTGGGTTTTGTTCATTAACCAGTCCCACAGGAAGATGATCTAAACAGACAGGAACCAACATTAAGATCAGCCCATTTCCCTGCAGACTTTATGGTTTTATTCCGTTTAGCATGCGTCAGTAAAACAAAGCAGACATTACACTGAAACAAGTGGACACAATTTCTGAGAATATGATGACGATGTGCAGTACCTGAAGAAGAAGAAGAATCTGAGAGAACAGAGCTTTCACACTTCACCACAGGTTCAGACGAGTCGTTCAGAGTTCGAGTTGTTTCATCCGTGTCCTGGGATGTGCCCTGGGATGTGCCCTGGGATGTGCCCTGAAACACAGATGCTTTTGGGTTCCACTGGGACCTTCAAAACACTCACGTCCAAAAAAACAGTGCTGTTCTTTTTTCTTTAGTAGCTGTTGCTAATCTGGAGTCAAAGTAGATACAAGAACAAAGCCAGAGAACAGCGAGAAGTACCTGGAAGCTCCACAAAAGCCAAGATACAGTCTTAGGTTCAATCCATCACCCTACAACATTATTTTCTTTTAAGGAAAGGATCCTAGAACCATTAACCATCAAAAGAAGGCTTCCATAAGAGTGTATGGGATTAAATGTCAAAAATGTCTTCTTTGAACAGTCAGAGGTTTTTATTAATTTTATTTTTATTATTTTTATTAAAGAACTTTCAAATAAGATTAGGTCCAAGATGATATTATTAATACACCTACATGTTTTGGAGTTATTGATTTTTGGATTGAATGCCATTCAAATGACCATGCAAACATTTTAATAACCAAGTACAGTACTCTATAATAAATATAATAACTTTGGTAATGGCGGGTTTTGTCAATTCCTTCCAGCACTTTTTTAAACTCATGACTCTAGTTTCTGAGAAGATGCAGATATAATAGAATTAATTATGTATTGTATGAACTAGGAAAAGAGGTTTTGAATTGATTCACATTAGCGTAATGACTGGTACTACCATTTACACTACTGTTATGACTGGCACTAGCATTTACACTACTGTTATGACTGGAACTAGCGCTCGCATTAGCATCATGACTACAATGATTCTTCTCATTAGTCTTATGACTGGAACTAGGGCCCAAATTAGTGTTTTATAATTGGAACTAGCACTCACATTAGCGTTTTATGACTGGAACTAGAGGTCACCATCATTATGACTAGAACTAGCATTCAAATTAGGGTTATGACTGGAACTAGTGCTCTCATTAGCATTACGACTAGAACTACCATTTACACTCACTGTCCACATTAATCGGAACACCTGTACACCTGCTCATTTATGCAGTTATCCAATCAGCCATTCATGTGGCAGAAGCGCCGCATGACTCATGCAGATACAGCTCAAGAGCTTCAGTTAATGTTCACATCAAACATCGTGACGGGGAAAAAATGTGACCTCAGTGTCTTAAACCGTAGCATGGTTGTTGGTGCCAGATGGGCTGGTTTGAGTATTTCAGAAACTGCTGCTCTCTTGGGATTTTCACGCACAACGATCTCTAGAGTTTACACAGAATGGTTTCCAAAAAACAAACAAAAAAAACATCCTGTGAGCAGAGGGTCTGTGGGTTGAAACACCTTCTTGTTGAGAGAGATCAGAGGAGAATGACCAGACTGGTCTGAGCTGCCTGGAAGTCTATAGTAACTCAAATAAGCACTCTCCACAACCGTGGTGAGCAGAAACGTATCTCAGCATGCACAGAACATCGAACCTTGAGGTGGATGGGCCACAACAGCAGAAGACCACATTGGGTTCCACTTCTGTCAGCCAAGAACAGGAATCTGAGGCTATCATGGGCACAGACTCACTCAAAATGGACGGCTGAAGAAAGGAAAAAGACCAGGTGATCATCTACTGTCCAGTTTGGGTGAGCCTGTGCCCATTATAGCCCTAGATTCCTGTTCTTGGCTGACAGGAGTGGAACCCAATGTGGTCTTATAATTGGCTGATAACTGCATGAATTAGCATTGTGACTGGAACTAGTATTATATGTGAGCTATAAGACAAGCGATTTTCCGTTAAATTAAGTATTTATTGCAAATTTTTAAGACTAGAAGAGATGTAAAATATATATAATAACAAAAAGCTAAAAATCTTTGGCAGATGCTATTTATATCGGAGTAAACTATGAAACAATTTAGCGGTTGCCCAGTGTTCGCTAGCTTGCTAAAGAACTCAAATACAAAACATTATAGTCTAACCTCAGCTAGCTTATAAAGAAACATGGCTAGATACGGAGAGCAGCTGGAGAGGAAACATTAGCTAAGCTAATTAGTGAGGTAGTTATAGTGAGCACAGTGCTGTGTTTAGGTTGCTGGCTTGCTTCAAATAGCTTAGCATCATTAGAATAGAATTCTGGCTTATTTACAAATTAACTAAGGAGAAAATAAAGTCTTGCAAAAAAGCAATGTTGTACTTCCTGTTCTAATGTTGGGGCAAGTTCTACAGCCAACCATGTGACCCTTCTGCTTCATTTTGATCCCATCATCTCAGACACAGGAGATTTTGGCCCAGACATGCTGACCTGTATTTTAACTGGTTGCTGACAAATATGCTCAAATATCCCAATAATAACAGCCGATGAGCCAATCTAAATATGAAAAAACTGATTTACATTTGCTTAGGTTTTTCAAACTTTCTGATATTAACCAACACTCTCGAAGCCCCGCCCCTTCCCCCTATCTTTTGGCCTGTGCTCTCATCGTGACATGAGTTTCCTGCTTGAAAGATGTGCTGATGTGGTGCCTTCGCTTTCTGTCAAGGTAACTGGAGAACGTTTCATGATCATTCATGTGAAAAAATCTATAACTGTATGTTTGACTTTTAACCCTAAACTTGTCTAATGTTAGCCTAAACTTTTAACCCTAAACTTGTCTAATGTTAATAATTAACTGTATTTACTAGGGATGCATGAAAATTCTGACAGAAAAAAAGATCACACAAGAGGGAAAGAACTACATAAAATGTTTTATATGTGTTTGCTGTTTACTGCTTTTTTACTCCCTCATCCCGGGACTACTCGTTATTACTTTTCAGGGCTGGCAGGTTTGTTGGTCCATCCAGCTCATTTTATTCAATTACTGTATGTCTTCCAGGATTAAGCGTCTTCTTTTATTCCCAAGTACGTGTTTTATGGCTGCACCAGAAACATGCTGTAAAGATGCTAAATAGCATTTGAGGAGTGTAGAGTTCACAGACAGCAGCATGTTGACTCACAATGTAATCAAATCACATCTGTGCCTTGCTGCAGCTCTCCGTCTCTCTCTCTCTCTCTCGCTCTCTCTGGTTAACGTGGAGGATCTTCTCATTGACCAGAGCTATTTTTAGCACGCCTTCACCCATCCCCACACAGAAAAAGTTCCACTCTCAGAAAAAAATAAATCTGGAGTGGATGAAGAGGGTCATGTGGCTGCTGGGTCCCATGGGGTCCTCGGAGAAGCTCTCGCTGAAGCTCTCGCCGAGGATTCATGAGAAAGTGAGCGCCTGGCCTCCTCACGGTCTCCGTTGGTTACGTAAGACGCACCAGCTCAGCAGATTTGTTTAAAATTTGGTTGTACAAAGCACAATGAGGAAGGAGTGAGCAGCTCAGCTGAGCCGAGATGCTAAAATGGTGGCAGGTGAGCATCACCAAAAGTTTCATCATAAATGAATAACCAGCAGAGACAAGCTGAGCAAACACAGTCACTATCTCAACCCACCGTAAAACTGTTTATATGTAACATGGCATGGACTGGCACGCACCTCGAGTTTTGGCAAGAACAGAAAATCAACACTACATTCAAAATGCTGTTCAGTACAGAACAAATTACTTCAGTGGTTTCAAATAAAAAACATCATCAATCACGTGTACATTTCTAAGAAAGTTCAGCTGGCCAAGTATTTGTGCAAACATATAATAAATAAAATCTGCAGTCAGACTGTACCTGAAGGTCCTGTACAGATCACAGAAGCTCCTTCAACTTTCTTTCGTCTTCTCTACTTTCTTACTCCAGCTCTTGTTTTTTCCCCCCTTCTCCAACTCTCCAGTCTTTCTCCCTTTTCCTTTCCCTGACTTTTACCCCCCCCCCACCAGCCTCCCTTTAACTCCTGGGAGCTTTGACCATTTAAGGAGAAGGGTTTTTGTGCCTCTCTGTGCAGCTACTGCTGTGCACGCTCTCGCCCAACACTCCAGCAAACTTGCAGCTGAAGAATGAGTGTGTCCTGTGTACCATCGCATGCCTGTTTATACCCTGTTCCCTCTTTAAGATGAGACACTGCAGGTGAATAGGGCAAACTTTTTGTTTAAACTATAGATATTGCCACCAATTTTCATCTACTGACTGCTGATACTCTGTTTTCCAAAAATCTGCATTTATTTATGCAAATGAGGCTTTGTCTAATTAAATGTGTAAATTTGCATACTTGCAAACCAAAAATCTACTCTTTGGATGATGATAGAATTTAAATGTGACCAAGCATTTGTTTGAAAATTATTTCATCATTATTTTATCAAGAAGACACCACAGGCCACTATTAAAACTAATAATAATAATAATAATAATAATAATAATTTTTCTGTACAAATCAGGGGTGGGAATAGTACTGAGAAACTGTGCTTAATTAAAAAGTATTCTACAGGTGCCAGGATCTTACTTGACACATGGAGCCAAAAATCTATTCGACTGTCACTCAAAGTATCTACATTTAAAAACAGTCATGTAATCAAGAGTAAAAAGTAAATATTTTTAACTGATGAATAGCACTGACCATGAATTCATGATGCCTGATGACTAGCTAGTGCGCTAAATAAATCGAGTCATAAGGAAAATATTCTGTTATCTTGGACAAACCTAGAATTTGGCTCGCTGGTTAGCTGATGTTTAATAACCCTGTTAGAATGAATGCTAAACCACACTAGCAGAGAACACAACTTCTGTCTAGCTATTTCAACAAGCTTGTTTACAAACCTTAACTAGCTAATTTACCAAACTTAAAGTTAACTCAACATAGTTCTTTAGATTTGATGGTGAATTTTAAAGGCTGATGTTTCATTTCAGGAGGCAAATGAGACCTCAGCCTGTAGTAATTGGTAAGACGTTATTTTTGGAGTTACTAAAAAAGAAAAAAAAAAGTTCGAAATTTTTTGATTGTTCAAGGACTCTGAAGGACTTTCAAGGACTCCAAGTAAATGCAAGGAGTAAAAAGTGTGTTTTTTCTTTCTCTTGGGAATTTACCCGAGTAAAAGAATTCAACTTCAATAATACTTGAGGAAAGTACTTCCAAAAATAGTACTCAAGTATTTTCCACCCCTGTATAAAATCTTACAAGTCCAATAATGATGAACATTTTCGGAAATTTGGGAAAAGTATTTGTGAATGAACATGCAAAATTTCATGAATGCTTGTCATCTAGAAGTAGACACTTTTGGTTCTGAGTAGAGAAAAAACTAATTTTGGAAAAAGCAGTTTTAAATATGATGCAATTTAATGTTTTCTGCTCTAGTTACTGTGGTTTATAGAGCTTATAAAGGAAATCGGCACGTACATCATAATGACAATGTGTATTGTGAAGTGGGCAGAGCTTAAAGTTTTCTTCAAAATTGCTAAGTTTCAGCTATTGTGACGGTTTGCATAGACAAAATGGTGAAATTAAGACATTTGGGAACTTGCATGTCTATAGTGGAATTGAAGTGTAAAATAGCTAAAAATGTTTGACTACCAATGCAAAAAATAGTTAAACAAATGTGTGTGTGTGTGTATGTATAGATATATATATATATATATATATATATATATATATATATATATATATATTAGTGTGTGTGGGTGTGTGTATGTATGTGTATATTTATTTATTTATATATTTTTAAAAAATGCTCAGGACGTTTTTGCGGTTCATCAAAAATATCCATTAGCTTATTCAATGCAGACTCTTTCCAAACTGAATTTCAAATATCTGTACTGATTTGAAATACACTAATATCTCCTGTGTAAATATAATAAATTTGCACATTGGCACCTGATACAGTGGTTTGCATAAGTATTCATCCTCCTTGAACTTTTCAAATTTCTTTGTACATGTGGCATGTTACAATGACAATAAAAGCCTATTCTATTCTATTTCCACATTTTGTAGCGTGGAACTGCTATGCACTTAATTAGGATTATAGGTTATGAATGTATACATAATGGGGTGAAAAAATCCATAGTTTGCTAAATTATTTACAAATTAAAGTTGGAGTTAAAGCTGTACAAATTAAACTAAATTAGTTCTGGTGCAATCAGAAGTGGCATAATTAGTTGAATCGAGTCCACAGTTTGCAATTTAAGTGTCATGTGATCTCGATATTAAATACACCTGTTCCTGGAAGAACCCAAAGTTTGTTAGAGAACATCACAAAGACTGAAGACTACCAATAAGCCAAATACTTACAAATGTTCGATATATTGTTAAAATCAAATGGTAAAAATCTCATTAATATTTTTTTCATTATTATGGGCTATTTTGTGTTGATTCATGACATGTAATCCCAAATAAGTCCATTTCAGTTCTAGGTTATATCACTACAAAAATGTGGGAAAGTTCAAGGGGGAGTGAAAACTTATGCAAGGCTCAGTAGGATTAGTCAGAGAAAAAAAATTCCAGCAATTTCCCTTGATCATTGATGATCAGTAGGGGTGGCTCATAACATCTATCACCCATGAATAATTGTATTCCACCAAGAGTTTACTTATCCTTAAAACATTCAAAGAATCCACCTATAGCAAAAAAAAGTCCAGGCCATTCTGTTCATTAACAGAGAAAAGAAAAGTGTAAAATTGTGGTATGGAGTGGAGCTCTTACCTCTTGGCTGTTATGCTCGGCTCTTGCGTGCGGAAAGCAGCCACCTGTTTGAAGGGAAGCAGTTACAAAGAGGCACATGGGTTTATTTGCATCTCACTGGTCAGTCATGCAAATGACAGAGTGTTACAAAGCATTAAAATAGCCAGCCTTCTCTACACTGACGTACTGAAGCAGGTTCAGACAAATGATTGGTGGTCGAGTTTTCCATATTTCTTTTCAACTCCCTCATCTCGCTCTCGCTCTGTCTCCATATCTACGGGCAACAATAACCTGGCAACCATTTACATGAGCCGCTTGATCACACGGCCCACACCATGGACCTGTGTACGTGTGTTTTTTAATACCTTTAGGGCTGAGGAGGGAAGTGATGGCTGAGCCGTTTCTCTGAATATGATCATAGTGACATTGATAGTTCAATAAAACAAAAAAAAAGAGCTGGATTGGAGAAATGATTCTGCTTCAGAAATCATGCTCGGCTCAGCCAGTTAGGCGAGAGAGTCCGGATCTGTCACCAGTCTGCGAGATCAGAGATGAGGACAAGCAAAAGACACACACTGTAAGAGCCCACTCCACAGCTCTTTAGCTGGATTCATTGATACGCACAGAATTCACTCCTGCCGTCTATGTAGACATCAGGCTCGAAAGCCAGGACTGTTTCTTTTGCATCAGACTCTCTTAAAGGCAGTTCTTTTTCTGAAAGAGAAAACGCCAGTTGTGGGGATCTTCATAGAAATGTAAAGGTCTTAAATAGAACCTTGTTATCTAAAAGTGCAGAATTATGTCCATGATTATGTAAAACATGAGGTATCGGAACACAAAGAGAAACGATCCAGAAACAGACAACATATAGACAACAAGTAATACTGTAGTGTTGAATGCAGTCATATAGACCTAGGGCTAATTTCAGTGATCCTGTGGGAGGACTTGGAGGAGTCAACTGCACATTTCCACTTTAAACTTCACAATACACACTCAACCTCACAACAAACATTTTGCACAGTCTCACAAAAGTACATTACGCCCTTCAAACATCATAACACAAACAGATATAAAAAAGACTTTTAGCTCGTTTAACATTATTCAACAATGCAGTGTAATTTACAGTCTCCTTTTGAGGTCACGTTTTACTCTGCTTGTCTATCAGGGTTGAATGAAGTTTCACAAACAGTAAACGACACCTCTCTTGCTTTTTTTTAGCATCCGGTTCTTGCCCCGTCATTCTTGTTTACTTCATGAAATGACAACAAATTCAGCTGCCTTGTTTCACCATACTCACGACGCATGAGCACATGAGACTGATAACTGTTTATCATCGTGTACTTGCGTTATCAATTAAACATCAGGGAAATAAGATTGTGCTTTTGGAAGGGAGGCGACACAGAATGATAAAGTAATAATAATTTGAATGAATTCTTTAATTTGATTTTTATAAAAAGAAAGAAGCTGCATAGGTTCCAGACCCACATAAATGGCATGACCCGGCAAAAATGAAGTACTGCAAATGTCTTTTTGGCTGTAGCTTATGATGGTGCATCGCTACGAGGCAGAAATTGGCTAAATATTTTATATGCTAGTAGCTCATTTCAGAGGGGATTAGGTTAATTCCATAATTTCCAGATTCTACACTAATTTTATTCCCATATTGATTGGTCATGACTGTGTTTTGCTCTCCTCCCCTGACTAAATTACATACTGTTATTATGACCAACCCTGTGGCAGTCTGATCATTTTAATCCAATCTGGATAGACATGCTGAAAATTTTGTAGGCAGATGTTGCCTCTTGTGTTGGGGGGAAATTTTTTTTTCTATTGCCACTTGCAATTTTTAGTAAACTAGTGTATGTATTCATATTAGACACTTCATAAATCAAGAAATTAGAAGAATGTGATCACACGGGCTGATTGAAAGGAACACATTATATTCACAAAATCTACAATATCATGTAATGTTTAGTTTTCTAGAAATAAATAAGCATCTGTCTTGAATAGTCCAACATTGGATTCTGCCAAATAAGTAAATATTGTAGCTAATCCAGTAGTGTTCAAATATTCAAACCGCAAATGCATAGAAAATGCATACACATGACCATGTGTAGCGTCCAGACATGACAGTTTTATCATGGAGGAGACATGTTTAAAAAAAATAAATAAATAAAGTCAAAGTTATGGCAGAAATCACCTAGAGAATATAATCCTGTCCAAATAGGGCTAATGTTTGCCCTGTAAGTTAACTGTGTTTTAAGCTTCTCTTAGAAAAGATTTGTGTAATATGTTCCCTCAGCAGGTGTTTTTTTCTTTAAGTGAACACAAATGCAATTATCTTGCAATCAACTTTAATAAAAGCAGCCCATAAAAAGATCCAGAAAATGGAAAGGGAACACAAGAAACAGCTACACTAACAATTGTTGTCATCAAGTAAACTTGCTGATGTTCATGCCTCTGAAAAAGTCTCCAGTGAACATCCACGTTATTGTTCATTTACCTGCTCATTTGCCATGCAAATGCAACGCTGTTCAACGCACCAGAATGGAACAGGGAAAAGAACGGTCACATGATAAGAATGGTCAGGACACGCAAGTTGATCACGTTCTTTGCATTTACATCTTCACATGAAAAAAATGATTAAAGCGACCCATGTTTCATACCAGCCAGCTCATATTAAACACATAGTGTGCGAGAACAAGCAGACATTTCTACTCAGTGCGTGTACTGCAGACGGGATGGAGGGAGGAAAAGCTGGCTTTTAAAGGAGCTTGGATGGAAGCCATCAAGGCCCCTGAGGATCAACCAGGAAGAGGAAGAAACAATTTCACTGCCCAAAGATATAATATAAGAGCTAAAGTAAAGTAAAGGACTTGGTGTGGAAAACATTTTTGGAATTAATCAGAGTAGTGATTACCGTTTGTCATGTTCAGGTTCACAGGGTCTGAGATGAAGATGTTACTGCAGACCACTGGATGATGTCCGGCGTCCACTGACTTCATCTCCGAATATGCCGAAATACCTGAAGGCTTAAATATATTTGAAGCATCAAGAAGCATTTTAGTTAAGAAGCATTTTAACTATTTAGATTTGGGAATCTAAAGCTTCTATTTAGTTAATTACAAATAGAATCAGAGGCAAAAATTTGTACATCATAATGGCAACACAAACAAAAAAAAATGAACAAAATTATTTGGAAAAAAATTTATTTATACCAACAACTAATGAGTCGTTTAATCTGTTTGGTATCACAGCTGTTCCTTTATCACCACAAGTAACAAAAAATAGCCAAATAATGTTTAAGGCATCCTTTAAACTTAAAAAGGAGTAAAATTGTAGTGAGGTTCATATTACAGAACCATGTCATAGCTAATATCACAATTCTGATGATCATTTACTAATTTCTGATCTTTCTGGTTTACAAGACCACCTACGGAGCCCCTAAGAGGACATGGTAATGGAAAAAAATACGAGATGGGAGGAAAATTAATAAAAGTTTTCTAAAACTTATGAAAGTTTTGCGAGCGAACACAAAAGCATTGAAATATCAATTTTCCTCCAATCTCATTCCCCCCGCCCCCCCCATCACCTTGTCCCCTAAGTTAGCTGTCGATTTCTGAATTGTTACATGACAACGTGAAAAATACAACTGTTAATGCACTTTATCATGTTAGTAGCACGTTTTATTTTTGAGTAATACAACAAAATACCCTTACATTAAGTGTTAGCTTAATCTGATCAGCTAATGTTACTGTAATTAGCAAGCTGATTTGGCTAGCAGAATTACAAGTAGTTCAAAAAACCCTCAACAACAAATTGAGGCTTGCCTTCTACAAATCACCATTTGCCTTCATAAAGACTCACATGTACATCACATGTTCTCACATATCACACATTTATATCTTAGCCATGTCAGATGTTAGCCTATAATTTGCCCACTGCAGCCCTCTCAAGAAGTCTGCTAGCATAACGTCTCATGAGTCTATTGACAAACCTAAAATGTCTCCTTAACTGATCTGGGGTCAGTTTGAGAACTCATCATTGCATGTACAGGACATACTGTAGCTGTTTCCATATTGAACTTGACAACTGAAGATACATCTGAGGTAAAAAAAATAAATAAATAATTTTTTTTTTTAAAACCTTTGGAAACTACTGAGATCCAGTCAGTGTCCTTATAGCTAGTTACTGCCACAAAGAGTTTGTATATTATTATTTCTTTGTGATATTAATATTCTGTAATAACTTGTATTCCCAACCTTTATAGGTGCCTCCAACCTGTGAACAGCATTAAGATCCTCTCGGTTGTCCTGTTATAACTCTCCCAGATTGCTTGGCCAATAATTGCCCATGTTTTTCCCCAGACATCTTTGTTAGAACTCTGCCAGATGTCAATCAACCTTCAGATCAGGTCTGGAAACCAAGAGGCTTGACGCAAAACCATGGCTTCTTTTTTTTTGTTCTTTTTAAACGATTTTGCCTTATGTTTTGGACTGTAGAACACCCCAAAATTCATTTTTAACACCCTTTTGGTAGACAAAATTAAATTATCCTGTATCTCTATTCAAAAAATTTCACCCAGAAACTTGTGGAAAGCAAAGTAGCCCATCAGCTGTTTTTCATGTTTGAAATCATCATCATTTATGGTTGCTAATATTACGTTTCCTTGACCATGAAAGGGTTTTCTTCATTTTAGTCCAGTTTTTCTTCATTTTCAGTTTGCACAGTCGAAGCTCAAACTATAGATTGTAGTAAATTTCCACATACTTATTTACCTGATTTTACTTAAGTAATGATGTAAAGAGCATGTAAAGTAAATAAGAGTGATTTCATTATAAATAAAAGTACTCAAGATG
Source organism: Pangasius sanitwongsei (assembly GCA_037576675.1). NCBI lineage: Eukaryota > Metazoa > Chordata > Actinopteri > Siluriformes > Pangasiidae > Pangasius > Pangasius sanitwongsei. The sequence continues at coordinate 6,369,887 of CM075013.1, read as the reverse complement.
TCGGTTCCCCATCCTAATCCTAGAGAAAGAACATCAGAGGGCATACCTTTGTGCAGGAGGAAACCCGAGCCTCCAGTCCCCTCAGCTGGTTCTCCGTATCTGCTGTTCTGCTCAGAGCTTCCTCCACCTTGCGGCTGATGGCCTCCATCCTTTCCTTCAACCTCTTCTCGCTTCCAGTCAGCATCTCAGCAGCCTGCAGTGCTCCCGTCACCACCTCCTCCACCTTTTTGAGAGACTCCAGAACTTTCTCTGCAGTGACACGTTTCTGTTCATCTTCAACTTGCTCCGTCTGCACGGCCACGTCTGCCCTCTCCACCTGGACACGGGCTTCTCCCAACTCCTTTCTGCTCTTTTGGACCTAATGCGACCATCGTCAGAATGGGTTTTGGGCAGTTTTCCCTCCAGGTGGTTTTATAAACTTAACAGGAAGTGACTAAGAACAGTTCAGAATGAAATCACTGGTAAAAATCTTCTTTTAAATATAAACTTATGTTTAAAAAAAAAAAAAAAAAAAAGAAGGATAGGATTTTTGGTGAGCCTGCAACTGCTGTTGATGTACCACATCAATTTGGTCATATTTAATTAGTTTTTTACATGAGGATGGAAAACACAATCATATCATATATCCACACCACCATACTAATTTACACATCGTAGCCCACTTAAAATTACTCTTAATTCAAACGTAGTGTTTAAATTATAAACTTCTTTTCAACAGCCGCTGATTCTAACAAAAAATTTGCATCAAATTTGGATCATATTTGTGTAACAGCAATAAAAACACATCTTTCTATTTGGGAAAAAAGACCTTCCCAGTACTTCTGCATAAAAACAGTTTGTGGGCGGGGCTACATATGAGCTCAGTCACAAACTAAACTCCAGGGATTTGGACCAATTATGACCAATATGCAAATTATTACAGAGTATTACCTAGTAACTCTTATTTAGCTGCAGAATCTGCACACTATACTAGTTAGCCAGCATAGCTATGGGTAGATGGTGGTTGTTAAGGGAACCTTTTTTAAATAAGTGATAAGGAAATAAATGATGAGGGACACAAATTGTTTTGTGCTACCTTACTAGCAGTTTGCTAACTAGCTAGCCAAGTTGGCTAATGTTAGTGATATTATGCTCTTAGGGATGGACAGGAGGACATTTCTAACTTGCATATTCATAAATCCTGGCCGTTCTTAATGAGAATAAAGGTGTTTTTTTTTTTTATCTAGATTGTTTTAATGGTATAGAAATACTTAGTCACTTGGACTTTAGTAATAAATAATCATATTTTAAACACAAAGCTGTGAATACACCGAATTCAGGACATGTTGACACACACAAGCTGTTTCTATGAAGTACTAAACTAATGCTGTGAGTTTCCTCTCCGTCACCTCCATCTGTGCGTCCTTCAGCTGGATCTCCAGCGCGCTGATCCTCTCCTGCGTGTCCCTGGTGGTGTCCTGGAGGTCTCGGGTGTTCCAGTTTCTCTCATCCTCCACCCTACGAGCTCTCCACCAGGTGATGGGCGGAGCTTTGCGCACTTCTTGTGTCTGCCGGTGTGTTTCCATCTGCCTGTGCTCTGGCTGCTGGTCCCACAGAGGCCGTGGCTGCTCCAGTTCTCTCAGACTGCAGCGCACGCACACACACACACACACTAAAATTGAACTGATCCTAAAAATATTTTTAAAAATTAATTTCCAGTATGAAACTAGCTTATATCTTGTTTTTCTTGTTTTACATTTCAGTGATTATATTCAAATCATTATGACCCAAGAGTTAAATTTGCATAAGCATTTTTTTTTTGTTTCACGTTTCCAAGCAGTCACATGACCTCCTTTTATTATTCACAACCCTGCCATCAGAATGATCCCTGAGCATGTGAAAGGGTTTCCATGTTTCCATTTTCATTATTGTAGTGTATATAAATCTAACATTTGCTATAATATTGTCTCTTGCAAAATAAAAATTTAGATAGCTTGAGTTAAAAGTGCATCTTGTTCTAAATAATTAAAACAAAGGGCTGAAATAATGCAGTAAACGCAGCTTACATTGTCAGTAGCTGTTTTTTGGAGCTCGCCTGCTCTTGCTGGTCCTGTAGGAATGCTTTCTGTAATGATTCAGCTGTATATGCGTCCTGAAATGCAATAAATCAAATATAATGTGTTGTTTAAGTTGAGTATTTTGTAATGGAGTACGAGTTTAAATCCCAAAACTGCCAGACCCTTGAGCAGGACATTTGGTGTGATCTTGAGAACAAGATTACGGAGTCAGGGCAATTTTTATGTTTTTTTTTTGTTTTTTTTTTAAATTCACAGTTCTCGGTAAGCTAGCAGTCAACAGCATCTTCTTCTTCTCTTGGTCAACAACCAGAGAAAAAAACCCACAAAAGTTTGCTCCATAAAACGCACCTCGATGGTGATCCATGAACACATACTACTTGTTCTGAATCCCACCACCTGCTGCACCACACACATTAACTTTTAGTAGTCAGATTAATTAGCAAGAAACACAGGTTTGTGAAAACAGACAAAGCCGAGCAAAATAAAGTGCAGAGTAAATCAAAGCTGTCGTAACTCTCCTGCACAATGCACATTTATCTTGTTTGTGTCTGTATTAATAAACACTTTTTTTGCTAGCTAGCTCACTCACCACACTTTAAGCTAGCTACCTTTTTTTCAGCCTTTTTTTTTTTTTTTGGCAAGGGTAAATAATTTAAGTTGTAGGGGTTCTCAACTTTTGTCAGCTGAACCCCTACAACTTAAATTATTTACCCTTGCCATTGTAAATATGCTAACTTTAATTGAAAAACTTAAGTATTTGTGAAATATATCACTGTTCACATTTTTTCTTATTATAATTTTAATTTGTAAAAAACTGCAATGCCATCACAATCCCCTAGGGGTTCAGGAGCCCCCTGTTGGGAAACCCTGGCCTAGTCAGTTGTGTTTCCAGGCAACAAAAATATGGCACTGGGATTCACACTGGAGCTTTCACTTGCCCAGTGGGTTAGCTGCTACTATAGCTATTATTTATTAAGCCATAATTTCTCACCCGCAGCTCTGCAGACTTGATCTTGTGGATGAAATTGTATAGATCTCTCTTTGGAGATGAAGGCGGCTGAAGCTCAGACACCGAGCCGCTGTTTTCCTCGACACATGTCCTCTAATACCAAAAAGAATAAACATCACTTCAAACCAGGAACTGGCACTCATCATAGCTAAAATGTACAACGTGCACAGTAATGGGTGGATGTGTATCTGAATTTACCGGCTCAGCCTCCCGGATCTCGCGGTGTAGGGAGAAATGGTTTGGGGCAGCAGCACTTTTCAGACTTGCTGAACATTTATCAAACCTGTAATAAAGCAGCAGACTGAGTAAATGTACACCTCGCCAACTGGGCATTAACTGTGCTTCAGGGCGGCATTAAATATAATTGTGTACAATCTTGGGTTTTTCAGTCAAATGGGTGATTCCATGATTGGGGTGTTATTGAACCCTCTTAAACTTTACGACATTGAAAGAAGAAGAGTGTGTTATCCCATCTCAGCCAACAATCTTTTTTTTTTTTTTTTTAAGTTTCTTTTGCATTTTACTCTAAATGGGTTGGGTTAGGGAATTTCAAAACTTGGTTAACCAGCATCCATGCAAATGGCACAAAGACCTTTTATTTTAATTTTTTTAATTAATCTATAATTTGAATTAGAATGAAAGAACTTCATTTTCATCGTCCCATGGTCTTCAGGTAATTCTGAACATGTGACTTACAAAATATCCCAAATATTTCATAGGGGTGAATGTGTTCAGGTAACAGGGTTGTAATTATTAATCTGCAACATGCATGTAGGTTATTGTGAAGGCAAGTTGACCTTTGTTTTAAAATGTCTTAACTTTACATATGTACATATTTGTAAATGTAATATCAGTGGGCCACAAATGGCACCGCAGTCGTGGAATCACCCATTAAAGTAGGCAACTTGCTGGGATTTACCTCAAAAGTGCTTGCCGTGAGTGCTCCTGTAATCTCACCAGATCGCACTGCAGACCCTGAAAGACAAAAAAAAATCTATTTGACCAAAACATGTCATTTTTCCAAACATATTTCTAACATTTTGAATTGTATAATGTGAATTCAGTACGTCGATGATTCTGTGGTAGTCCAGAAAAGTCTCCTTCAGCTTCTGCAGTGTGATGTTTTTCTGAAAATGTAATCGGACACATAACTGGTTAGTGAACAGGCTGTAACAAACACTAACCACTTAACGGCTCAGGTTTTATTGGGCCTCGGTGATCAAGCTGGATACAAAGTTCATTCGTAAATTGTTCGCAGGAGCATTTACACAGAAATGGTGTTCAAGAAAAATCCTGCTAGTTTAGAAAAATGACACTGGAATGATTTTAGAGAGAGTAGTTGGTTTAATGATGGTTAAGGCAGGGCTAAAACAGAAAAGCAAACGATATTGGCAGTTACATCCAGTGCAACATGGATTAATGAGGCAATAAATGTATAAAAACATTATACAAGTGATGCAACAGAAAAGCGTTCATCATCAGGAAATTGCAATTTTGAATCTTGACAACGCTACAGCCATCTGTCTGGGAGTCAAGAGAGCCAAACTGCTGCTACACTACACTATAGTTTACAGTCCATTGTGCAATAGCTTTCCTGCACATCTCTGTTCTGTTTCTGGGTGTGTGTTCATCGTTCTGTGTATTTATTGTCCCGGGTATTTATTATTCTACATATTTATTGTCCTGCACTCATCTCACACTGTTGTATATTTCCACTTTATGTAGTCTTGTGTACTGTTGTGTTGCACCATGGTCCTGGAGAAACGACATTCCATTCCAATGTATACAAGCTATATAGAGGAATGACAAAAACGCACTTGACTTTAAATTGGCTGTGCTCTCTGGGTGGGAGGAGCATACTCACTCTCTCCTGTCAATCACAGTGATACTAGCCAATCATGGGCATCTGTGACCTCATGTATGAAGAAGAGGGCAGATAGCACTTTCCTTCGAGTCTGTTACACGGCATGAGCGGCAGTTCATTGGCTGGATTCATGGAGGAAACGTGGGTTAGGTGACCAAATTGAGAAGAAAATGGGGAAAAATACAGGTCCAGGATGAATGTGTGTGTGTGTGTGTGTGTGTGTGTGTAAGACCGATGAATGTCTCATACTGTGAGCTATTAATGTAACTTATTTACCATAAAGTATGCTTTAAATAAAGACCTCATGTGTATCTGCTCACCTTAGTGATTTCCCTTTCTTTCACTGCCAGTAACACCCGCAGTTCCTCCAGTTCCTCCTACAAACAGTAAAGAGTGCCATTAAATAATGACAAAAAACAATAAGTACAGAATAAAACACTTGCAGATCTGCTATTATAGGAAAATAATCAACAACAGAGTGAGGGTGATGAAGTGGAGGTACTGTTACTACCCTGAAGGTGATTATTTTTCTATAACCACAACAATTTGTCAGTGAATACATTAAACACCATGTCATACTTTTTATCCATTTATAGTTGCATTTAATGTTGTGGAATGTCCACAAAACAAGTTATTTCCTGGTATCACTTGCAGCATAGCAGCTGTAAACAGCCCCTTGCTTTTTCTTAAACTTGAGACAATGCAGTCTGTTAGAGAAACCGCAAAACACAAACATTTCCTTTGTCGGAAAACTTTACAGCTTTAACTTGGACTATTACAAAGTGGTGACACTAGAGACTCCTTCCATAAATGTGTAACATTTTCTCCTTAGAGAAAACATCACTCATTCAATTTTTGCATGTGTTTTTCTTTGTTAAATAACACATTTTAGTGTGTTTTTATTACTGTTAGATTATTAGATCCACCATACATATGAAATTAACCATTACTACAGAAATGATAATGTATTAGAACCAGCTCATTAATATAAACCAGCGATTTGCAGCTGTACTAGTGTCAGAGCTGCTGCACTACAAAAAATGATAGCAAGAGAAAATATCTTGAGTCTAGTCAATTTTTTAAAAATATTTTTATTTTCCAGGACAAGATATCACAATAAACCAAATATAAGATTATTAAGGCTATTTCTAGACATATTTGTCTATTTTTAAGAATCTTTACAAATTCTCTATTGGCAGATAATTTTGCTTTTTCTGTAAATAAATGCTTAAAATTAGCAAAATAATCTGCCAACAGAACAGGACAATTTAAAGCTTAATCTTATTTGGTTTATTGTAATCTTTTAAAAGATAATGCTAGATCATTTTGATTATATTCAAGATAGTTGAATTTTTTAAACTCTAAATTAAACTAATTTTTTATTTTTATTTTTTTATTTATTTTTTTTTACAGTGTGTTACAGAAAATTAAATCAACACTTTCTGACCAATCAGATTTGAGAACTACACAGCTCTGGTAAACGGTAAACAGCTTGTTCTCACCTTGACGTCCGTGTTTGCTCTTTTGAGCTTGTTTAGCCGATCTTCTGCACCGTTTCTCTCCAGCAGCAGTTTTTCATTCTGCAGACAAAAAAAAAAAAAACACTGAACATTTCCACATAATTCTATCTTTAAACTGTTTATTGATCAAATAAATAAGTCAGGGTACCATCTCTTCAATGAGTTTGATATGAGCCTTTAGATGTTCAATCTCCTTCATCTGAAAGAGGAAAAACATTACAGTACAGCCCAACAATGAGCAAAAACACAAACATAAATCTAAAAAAAAAAACTTTAAAGATGTAAAAATGCTCACTGAACTGTGTATAAAAACCCAGACATGATTGTATTGAAGTATATTGCAGAAATTTGCCTGGTTTTAAAATGTGTGTCATTCCGTAAAAGTAACATGTTTCTTCTTCCTAACTTACAAATTATTCCATTTCCCACATAATCACAAAACAATTGCAGTGTTAGGGAGTAGCTAGCTGTATGTAGCAATGAGACTAGCTTAAGTACATTTCTGGGCAGTGGTAGCTGAACAGTTACGGCTCTGGGTTACTGTTCGGAAGGTCGGGGGTTCAAACCCCAGCACTATCAAGCTGCTGCTGTTGGGAACTTGAGCAAGGCCCTTACCCACATCTGCTCCAGGGGTGCTGTATCATGGCTGACCCTGCGCTCTGACCCCAGCTTCCTAGAAAGCTGGGATATGTGAAAACTGCATTTCATTGGCTCTCTACTCGCACTCTACACATTGACAAAAATGTGTAAAGTTAAACCTTAGTGGAGCTATTTTCAAAATAACGTAGCTTTTCCATTAGCTAGCCACTGCTGTCACCAAGTTTGGCTGGAGCTTAGCTAAGCTTGTAGCTTGGCAAGTTACAATTTCAAAATGGCTTCCCCAACACTGGTGAAATGGTTTCTTCTTATTGCTGACTGACTTCAGTGTGTTGAGTAAATTGATCCAACACAACAAATACATTCCATCACACAGTATATTACAGAGAGCTGGATAATTTTTGAGGGTGACAATATTCCTGGAAACGTTTAGCTGCAAAACCAATGTACAAATATATCTAGCTAACTTAACTAATGTTAATGATGGACAGATCATGGTTGTTATGTTAACGTTATATTTGGACAGATTTGGATGCTTAAAAAAACGATTATGCACATAGAGACACTGATACTGAAATTCCACTCATATTGACCAGTGACACATTTGCGCTAGTTGACTAGCAGTTACCTAGCCAGCTAGCTGCCTCAATGTTAGAGATATTAAAAATTGCATATTCATGTACATTATATTTGTATATATCTAGAGTTATAGATCCATTTGGTCGTTAAGGATTAAAATAAAGCATTAAACCAGTTATTGTTCTACACATTTTAATGGTTTGTTGGACTTGGGAGTGTAACAGACCAGTGAATGGCCGTTAGCCTGAGCTCGGCTGGTTTTCTCTTGACTTTCTCTCAGCGCTCGCCGGGCTTCATCCAGCTCCTCAGCCAGAGACTGAGCCCTTCCTGCACACAGCTGGGCGCTGAAGAGTTTAAACACATGACACACAAGACAAAAGGAACACTGAGATGTCTGTTACTTTAGTAAGGGCGAGAAAAACACTGAAAATGATGCAGCACCTCGCTAGTTTGCTGCGAAGCTCTGAAACGTCCATCATGAGCTGAAGGTTGGTTTCTTCGCACTGAGATATGCTCCTCAGCAGGCTGCTGTTCTGTCCTCTCAGTCTGCGCTGATCATGTTTCAGCTCCGCCACCAGGCCCAACAAATCACCCATGTCACTGGAGCCATTTAAAAAACAAACAAAAAAAAACAAAAAAAAAAACAAAAAAAAAAAAACAAACAAACAAAAAAAAAAATCACAGCATCAGCCAGAATACCAGTATAATCCTAATCATAATTAACACAGGATATACAAATTTTACACCACAGCGCTGTTGAATTCTCGATTCTGATTGGTCAGGTGGTGTTGATTCATTTTATTTAGTAGTGCAGCTGCAAAACACAGGTTTATATTAATGCGCTCGTGCTAACATGTTATCGTTTACTATAGAAACGGCTCATTCACAGGGTTTTGTATGGTGGCTGCTCTACATAAATGGATTAAAAAAAGAATGTTGTTGATATGTTGAAGTTTTCCGTAAGGAGGTGTTTATTCAACATGTACAGAAGGAGTCTCCAGTGTCAGAGTTTGGTTATAGTAACCTCCTTTTCATTCCTGGATGTTTTCTTCCATGGGAAAGTCTTCAGGACACATGAACAGGAGGAGTTATTTTTTGTCTCATCAAATTCAAGAGGCTGGTGAGACGACTATTTATAGCTGCTATGACAGAAGAGATAACAGGAACTAACTTATTCTCTGGATGTTCAACAACATTAAACATAACCATAAATGGATAAAAAATACAAAGTGCCATGACTAAATTAAAAATTATAATGGGTGGCAAATGGCTGTGTTTTATAAGAGGATTTGCTGTTAAGGGAAAATAGTCAATGTCAGGCTAGTAGCAGTAATGCTGCTTCATCACACCACCCTGTCGTTGAATATTTTCCTATAACAGCATGACAAAGTATTTTATTCCTTACGTGTAAGATATGAAATGATTTTACTAACCATTGATATTCGCCTTGGTCTGTGAATGTAGTTTCAGCCGGTGAAGGAGAAAACTCAGCTCCTACGAATACAACAGCATTAACACAACCTAAAATCCACTGCATTTTTTTAGGTATAGTTAAATGTAGTGACTTTTTCATTGATAATATTTTTGCTAATTATAATGATCTGATTCAAAAATTTCATCTTCAAAGGTCAGATTTTTTTCGATATCTTCAGGTTCGTCATTTTATTCAGGCCCATTGCTCTGTGTTTCCTCAAATGCCCTCTGAATCAGGGTTGAACTTGGTTCTTAAGACCCCTATACACCGTAAGAGCCTCATTTCCAGAATATATAACTTAATTATGACATTCCAAAATATATCACTAGAGAAGATCAAAGCAGAATGGATAGGAGAGTTGGGAATTGACATACCCGAAGACACTTGGGATAAAGCTGTTGACAGAATAAATAAGACTTCATCTTGTGCACGACTCAATCTGATTCAGTTGAAAGTTCTCTACCGTATTCACTATAGTAAAGCCAAACTGGCAAGACTATACCCAAATATAGATGAAACATGTGATCGTTGCAATGTATCTAAAGCAGATCTGACCCATATGTTTTGGTCATGTCCTAAACTAAGACAATTTTGGCTTTCAATATTTAAGATATTAAACTCTGCATTTAATTTAAGAATTCATCCCAACCCAATAATGGCTTTGTTTGGAGTCACAAGTGACGACATACACACAACTAAAGATAAAGAAAATGCCTTGGCATTTGCAACATTAATAGCTAGAAGAAGAATTCTTTTAGAGTGGAAATCACCAATGCCACCTAAAGTATCACTATGGATTAGTGATGTAATGTTGTTCCTAAAAACGGAAAAAATCAAATATTTTCTCAGAGGATCAACCAGAACGTTTTACAAAATATGGAATCCTTTAATAATCCATATTGAGAAGAATGTACTCCTTCAACTCTGATCCCCCCCCCCATATTCCCTCCTTTCCCCTCCCCCCTCCCCCCTCCCATGTTTTTTTTTTTTTTTTTTTTCTTCCTGTTTTGTTTTGTTTTGAGATGTGGGTAGAAAAAGTGAAAAATGAATGTCTCTGAAAGTGATTTTGTCACTGAATAATTCCAATATACCTTGTTCTGATAAAAACATAATAAAAAAAAATAAAATAAAAATAAAAAAAAAGGGACAGATGTAATTTGTAAATGTTTTAGCTGTGCTTAGTGAGAAAGGAGGGAGAATAACAGGTTTTAATACAAACTATAGCCCATTGCTAAATCTAATCAAATCCTACACCTATAGCTACTGCTCTGCCTGTTTCCAATAGCTGTCAAGGTGAAAAAAGAGATTGCCCGGTATCTGTTGGGGGTGGAGTCTGGCTACCATTCTGGAGTCACCGCTTTACCATGGGGTGTTCTTCAGGCCAGAGGAAAATGCTGGTTATCGTTTCTCAGCCTTTTGGCTACGATCAAGTGTCATCTCTGTTCTTGTCTTTTCAATATCTGATGCGTTCTCTATTCGAGGACTCTTCATTAAATGGATTTTTAAAGCTGGAAGAGGAGCTTGCTCCATCCACTCCACACATCAACCTGGTATTACAGTGCCTCCAGGAATGGTACACCTTCTCAAAATGTTGAAACAAAAGAACTTTTGTTTTTCTTTCACAAACACCACAACCATAGGAGCAGCTAGAAAGAAGTAAGGGAAGCAACTCCAACTCCACAGACAGCTTTAGAATGGCTTAAACACTGACTTGACTGACTGAGTGGGTGGGTGATGGCTATCTCTATAAGTGATTGGGAACTAGTAGTCTGGCTCAGGGTAAGGAGACTTGAGCAACCCCGCCCCTACACCCACCCCCACCCTGATAGGATAGGTGGGTTAGGGCTAAGGTTAGGGTTAGGGGCAACCCCACCCCCACCCTGATATCTTTTATAGCTCCCACAGAAGAAAAAGAGCAGAGTGCCATATGGTACTTAAAAA
>CM075013.1:6338852-6357084 GCA_037576675.1 Pangasius sanitwongsei | reverse complement strand
GAAGCAGTCTGCATGCCTAGGTGCTTGATTTTATACACCTGTGGCCATGGAAGTGATTGGAACACTTGAATTCAATGATTTGGAGGGGTGTCCCAAAACCTTTGGCAATATAGTGTATCAAATGGAGACATTCATTATGTGGAAATATACATATTTTCCACGTGTTGCCGTGTCTCACCCATCCTGGCTGCACCGAGCGATCCACTTCCTCATGGTGGTGTGAAACGCTTCTCTGTCGATGGGTGGATCTCGGTCATCTGGGTCCAACATGTGCTTCAGGACAGTCAGCTTGTCCTGTCCACCGCTGTGGCCCGTCATGGCCTGTAGAAACTGCACCACAGTGGAGGCCAGAACTTCTCCTGTTGACAAGAAAGAAATTCTCAGAGATCCCTCTAAAAATGCCCTGTCAATTTCGAGAGAGAAAGAAGAGAGTCTACCTCGTCCTGCAGCATCGCATGCCTCAAACGTAATGTTCAGCAGCTCTTCTTCTGAAAAGCCATTCATGTCAAGGTGGTCACATAAATACCTGTCACTGAGTCTGAAGTCTAAAACAGAGAGTGGTGAAAATGTGTCATAAACAAAAAATATATATAATAATAAAAAAGATTGACTTCGAATCCCACAAAGACCAGAGTCTCCTCTCTACCTAAAGAGAGTGATGCAGCAGCACTTTAGTCCTGTAGTCTGTCCAGATTTCTCTTACCTCAAAATGAACGCTCAAAATGAATGAATTTAAAAATGTGAATGGTGTCAATAAACAAACAAATAAATAAATAACCTACTTTCAGTGTCAGAGTGCAGCTGGGAAAGTTCAGCTGAGGATGTTCCAGAGTCGATGGACAAATTCAAAGCACTGTATCCATGATGTTCACCATCCGGTACATTATTCTCCTGAGAAGGAGAGTTGGAGTTTTCACTTTGCCGATAGGCCGAAATCTCAGGACCACTCCAGCCTGCATTTGCATTCCCTGAAGCCATGACCACTGAGGAAATCATAAACAAATGCTCTAGCACTATAATAAATAAATCCACTTTGACAAGTCGCCATGAGATGGAAATGGGATTGCATTTTAATTCAAACATAAAGGATCATTTAAATGTCACTGTGATCTTTTTCATACTCTCAAGCCTCATTGAAATGGAAATGAGGCTTTAAGAACACCCAAGGCAAAGCTACAACTTTGGTATGCTTTATTTCAGGAGAGTCAATCTCTACAGAGGCTCTGGAGAGTAAACAAATAAGGAGAACCACACGTTACAGGTTCTGAAAAGGTTTATGTTTTCTCTCCTAAACCCCAAATTTATCTCAGGAAGGTCTAGGCAATTAACTGATGAGTTCAATCAGGTGTGTTCAATGAGGAAGGATGATAAAACTTTGCATCACCGTGGACCAGAAGTCTCCTACTCTTCTGGTTTAGACCAAAACACCTCTATAAAATCCAAAAAGTGATAGAGCTCTGTGGAAGTCTGTAAACAGATCTCATCCTGGAAGTGTCCTGCAGGAATATATAACACTTTGACTCAACTTCATGCCAAGGGGAAATAATATCTATACACACATACCTTTTAGTTGACCATTATCCCCTTGAAACCTTCCATTTTAGCATCTTCAGGGCACTCTGTACAGTCACCAGAGAAAATATTTAAGATATACGTATCCCCTCCTGACTGATCAAGAAGGCCGAGTGTGAGCAGCATCATGTCTGTGCTATTAAAATAGAAAGCTGATCTGGAGAGAGGATTTGCTTGTCCTCATCTCGACACACACATCAAGTCCAGCTGACATGACCACCCTCCTCCACCACCACCACCTTCACCCCCCTCCAATCTACTTATTCCCCCTGCCTGCAGACTCATAACAGTACACAATGTCGTAATGGACCATTGTAATGAACACAACTGTGGTTTTCCATATCAAATGATTCCGCTTGGACGATGCTGGACAGTAATCAGGCTCCCACTCAGGGCTCAAAGGCAGAAATCAACCCCAAAGAATATTGATGATGAGGAGATGCGTGAGATGAGTGATGGCTGGTTGTGATATTAGATGTGAGGCTAATATCTAATGTATTAATCCAGTCAATAGTTTTAGAATGTACCTATTAAGGTTGAGCAATGTATTATAGCACAGTGTGTCATTGCTAGCATTAGAATGTCATGAGGCAAACTATTACACAGACACACATGCTCAAAGACAGAGTCAACATCTGCATTCATGATTTTTTATTTATTTATTTATTTTTTTTGACTGGCTACATGCTGTCTCCTCCTGATATTTCTAAACAGGAAATAATTGATGTGGATGCCAGAAATTAAAACCTTATATTGATATCATTGAAAGAGAGGGGAAAGCCACCGAACTTGGTTTGATCCTGAGCTGTGGGATAATGTCTGTTGGTTTCCACCAGGTTCTTTGGTTTCCTCCTACTGTCCAATAACTTGTCAGTAGGTGGATTGACTACGATAAACTGCCCTTAGGTGTGAATGTTGTGTATGCATGGTGCACTGAGATAATCCGGCATCTCATCCAGAGTGCATTCCTCCCGTGCAACCAATATTCCCAGGCTGGGATAGGCTCCAGATCCACCAACCTCTCCAGGATAAAGTGGTTACTGAAGATGAATGAATAAATGGATGATTAACATTATCATGCAGACTGTAGTTTTTATTTCTTTCTACTCTCAAGGGTAATACAGGGTGTTCGAAAAGTCAGGAACCAGTGGGAACATGTTGAGCAAAATCCACAAAAACATGATACAGTGGCTGAGAAAATGCATAAGGGTGAACATGTAGGGCGCATGTTGTAAATAATGCATATAAAATGACGTATATGTAATATTACTCTCATTGTATATATCTACATCTGTCGTTTTATTCAGTCATCTCCGGTATGTCATCACTTTATACTGGTCAGGGTGGTGGAGGATGGGCATGAGATGAACAAATATTCATGTGCAATGACATGAGCAATGATATGAGATGGGAATTCACACTTGGTTGGGATGCTGGTTCATCACAGAGCACTACACACACACACACACACTCATTTACAGCTCACACTGCAAAGCTCTGACGACGCCTGGAAACACCGGGGCAGTGAAGAAGAGGGCCATATGATTGGAATCTGAAGCTGCAGAGAAAGTCACTAGGTGGATTTGTATAAAGAGGGCAGATCCTTGGCTAGACGGAACTCGATCAACCCCGGTTGGGTCACCTGGGTGAGGGACAGGGGCGGCACTAGGCAAAGGTAGGCAACCGCCTTGGGCCCCCAGAAGCCAAGGGCCCCGTAAAATGCAAATTATACATATTTTAAATTGTTAATGCTAAATAACATATACTGAAAGTTTAAATATTTATGTTAAAACACTGAAATGATTCACATCGCTGTTATTTCAGCAGCCCCTCCCCAACCCCACCTCATGCTTTAATGGAATATCGAAAGAAATGTGTACAATTGAATAGGGCCTATATTTTGCCTATGGCCCCCAAATCACTAAATCCACCCTTGGTGAGGGAGTCTGATGTCCCCGAAAACCCGCCCGAGGACCCCAGAAACATCAATAATGATGCGTCCCAGTGCATCAGAAGGATGTGTCTTGCACTACCACACCTAGGGGCAATTTAGAGTCACCAATTCATCTACTGATATGTTTTTGGGAGGAAACCAGAGAAACGGGGGCAGTCGTGGCCTAATGGTTTGAGAGTCGGACTTGGGTTCGAGTCTCAGGTCCGGCAGGGATTGTAGGTGGGGGGAGTGAATGACCAGCGCTCTCTTCCACCCTTAATACCACGACTGAGGTGAGACCCTTGAGCAAGGCACCGAACCCCCAACTGCTCCCCGGGCGCCGCAGCAAAAAAGGCTGCCCACTGCTCCGGGTGTGTGTTCACGGTGTGTGTGTGTGTGTTCACTACTGTGTGTGTGCACTTGGATGGATTAAATGCAGAGCACAAAATCCAAGTATGGGTGACCATATTTGGCCACAAGTCACAAGTTCACTTCACTTAAAACCAACATGGATCCTGGGGAAAACAAAACACAAAAACAGTAAACACTAGAATCACACACCTTCACAAAAGTATTATTTAAAATGAAAGCCTAAATATTCAGAGCACTATATAGGGACTATAAAAGGATTATTTTGAGATTATTTGAGTGTGTGTGTGTGTGCGCGCGTTTTCAGGACCTTTACTTTGCCGCGTTTAGCGCGCGGAAGTCGTGATACCGGAAGTAAAAGACTTTGTTGTTCACATGAACACCATCTTCAATCAGTAGCGACGAGAAAATTATCGAGTTAGCCAAACTGCTAATCTGACGGAAAACCGAGGATTTAAACCGTCACCATGTCTCGGGGATCCATTGAAATCCCCCTGCGGGACACAGACGAGGTGCGAAGACTTTTATACACATTAAATTGGACATTTTCGCAACTTTATTTGCAGCAAAAGGAGCTTTGTTGATTAGCCGACTAGCCATGCTAACTGCTATCGTTAGCGCAAAGCAGCATCCATTAAACCTGTCCAGTGTCATGTCAGTATATTAATATTTTCATTATAACACAAGAATTATTAAGGTAGAACCGATGAATCTGACAGGATATTACACTTTAATAGCAGGTTAAAGTAATATGGGATTATTTAAAGTTACTCAGTATGTCAAAGTCTGTAATTTTATCATTTATAATATTCCAGTCAAATTCACTATATTTATTATTTAAATATTATTTTATGCAATTACTTCCCTTAATTAGTGTTCACTTAAATATAAGGATCTAAAATGATTCCAGTTTCTAATGTGATCATTGTTAAGTTATTAATTTCTTAAATAACTGTAAATAATATAACCTTTACTCTTAATTAGTTCATTTTAATGAAAGTGGGGGGAAAAAAGACAACAATGTGACTTTAAAATTTAAAATCTCTCTGTTTTATTTTCACATAATTTATTCTAAGTTCTGCATAATAATAATGATTAAAGTTCAGGAATAATAATTGTTTAATGTAACTGGTATTTGAGTAAATTATGTATTGCTGTGAAAAAAACAAAACAAAAAAAAAAATCATCTGTGCCGCAGTTATAGGAGGGAATTGATAATAATAATAATAATAATAATAATAATAAAGCAAAATATTAACATTGTTATACACTTCTATGAGTGTTATGGGTATCGTCAGGTCACAGATTAGTGTTATATTAAATATTAAGTGACCGTTAACATGCACCAGTTGTAGTGTTGCTTTGCTTTCTGTCAGTTTCCTTGTTAAATATTTAAATTGGATTAAATTAGATTTAAATAAATTGGATCTAGATGTGCTTGGGTTTCATAATGAGTCTCTGTTATGTTATTGTTATTCTATTTCAATAGTTGAATTATGGTTATAAAATAAATCTCTGCTGATGGGGTTCATGGAAATAAATTTGCAGTTAAAGCAAAGACGCTTTTATTCAAAGAGACGTACAACTGCATTTTTAATAGAAATAAATCTACTTTAGTATCAGTGCTTTCCTATAAATCATGCTCCTGCTGTCTGCCTGAAATGACACTGCATGACGGTCGATTCACCTTGCTTCAACGGTTTTTGTCCTTTAGGTGATTGAGCTGGACTTTGATCAGCTTCCTGAAGGAGATGAAGTGATCAGTATCCTGAAGCAGGAGCACACACAGCTGCACATATGGATCGCGCTCGCTGTACGTTGTCCATTTCATTTCGTTTGTGTGTGAGTGAGCTCAGAGAAGAAATGTCGTCTCCTGAAATCATAAAGACATTTCCTTTCTAACTCTTGTAACTCTCTGTGTAGCTGGAGTACTACAAACAGGGGAAGACGGAGGACTTTGTGAAGCTGCTGGAGGCGGCGCGTATCGACGGAAACCTCGACTACAGAGACCACGAGAAGGACCAGATGACGTGTCTGGACACTCTCGCTGCTTATTACGTCCAGCAGGCTCGCAAAGAGAAGAACAAGGATGCAAAAAAGGACCTTATCAATCAGTCAACGCTGCTGTACACGATGGCGGATAAGATCATCATGTACGATCAGGTGAGAGTGAATGCAGAATTAGACATGGATAGTTGTTTGTCCTGCAGAGGATACAGACAGTTTCGCTTGTTTTTGCATAACAGAACCACTTGTTGGGACGAGCCTGTTTTTGCCTGCTGGAAGGGGACAAGATGGATCAGGCAGACGCCCAGTTTCACTTCGTCCTGAACCAGTCCACTAACAACATCCCTGCGCTGCTGGGTGGGTAACTCCTCTGTGGGCTCACTCACATGTTCTACAGCAGCGGCTCTCAAACTTTTTTAACTGGAAAACAAATTTCATGCACTTCCTCCGAACATAATCCAACTATTCAAATATCAGGCTCATTACTTATTTCTGTACGGTAATACAGAACCTCCTAGTTCCCACATGATAAATAATATGAATATTCAGAAACAGTCTTCTGTCACTGTCTACAAAAACTGGAATTAAATAGTTGTTTGGTTTGTGCTTAACTTATTTTTATAAAGTGGATGTGATAATTATCAAAGTATCACCCAGTAATTAGAGAAACTCAAAAGACTTAAATCAAACTGTTATTGCTGTTCTTACGTTTCACTATGAGCACCGCCATGTTAAAGTGACGTCACAGAATCACATCCCGGAGCAGTGGACGTCCCTTGACTTTCCGAGTTGGAATTTCGAGTTAGAGACTCTCCTACTTGGAAGTCGAAAGTTCCCACTTGGTCATGAATGCAGCATTTAGCGTTCACCTTCCCTGGTTGGTAGCTGTTGTGTGATGGGGGAGAGTTTGCTGGCGTGTGGGAATCGGCAGGTGGGCAAAATTTGGAGGAGGAATTGTGGGAAAGAAAAAAAAAAATCACAGGCTCCTGCCTATGCTTCAGGGACCTCACTTTGAGAACCCACTGATCTATAGTGTCTTCAAAAATGCATGTTTTTTTTTTTTTTTTTTTGCCATTTGTAACTATTATCTTGTCACCCTCACAGGCAAGGCTTGCATTTCCTTCAACAAAAAGGACTACAGAGGAGCTTTGGCTTACTATAAAAAAGCTCTGCGCACAAACCCCGGGTGTCCAGGTGAGAATATCAGACCTGTGTGTTAGCATTAAATAGATGTGATTATGATGGACAAGAACTTCAACACTTTCTTTGCACTGAGAAACGAACAGAAAACCTGTTTATTTCACGCTCACTTATTACAGAAGTCTAAGAGCGACTGTTGAATTCCTGTCAACAACTACGTAAAATATATAATGTGAATTTAAATCTATGGCCATTACACTGGAATGATAAATGTTCTTATGGAGTGATCAAACTCACAATATCTGGTCAAATTAAAAAAAAAAAAAACCTCTCAAATCTAATTAGTCAGTAGGTATTGATTAATTTTCTATAACTACAGCTTTGACAATAGAGAAGTTGCAAACCACAGGTTTATTTTAATGTGCTCGTCCTAATACGTTATCTTTTCCGTAGTAACAGCTCATTCACATATGACAGATGCTATACATGTAAATTATTATTATCATTTATAATGTATTATTAAATACACCTAATAATGAATGGATTAAAATGGTCTGTTATTTAGCAAAGAAAAATGTGTAGTAGATATAGTGGTGTTTTCTCTGTAAAGAGACATTGATTTATTGATTTATGGAAGGAGTCTCCAGTGTCATTGCTTTTTCCGGGTTGGGAAAATATTCAGGACAAACACGACTCCTTTTTTTTTTTTTTTTTTTTTTTTTTTTTTGGGTAGTTTCTCAGTAACAAGCTGCATTTTTTTTGTGCATCATACCACCCTGGCACTGATTATGTTCCTATAATAGCACACCCTGTGATGTTTTATTCCGTGCTTTGTAGACCACCTTGTCTAAAATGAAACTACTGTGACACTTTTTGTCGGATATCACCCTCTAGAGTTGGTTATCGATGCTTGCCGCTGATGTCTTGAAGCCTTTTTTTTTTGCAGCTGAAGTGAGGCTTGGGATGGGTCACTGCTTTGTGAAGCTGAACAAGCTGGAGAAAGCTCGTCTAGCCTTCAGCCGCGCCCTCGAGCTCAACCCGAAGTGCGTGGGGGCCCTGGTTGGTCTCGCCGTCCTCGAGCTCAACAACAAAGAGGCTGACTCCATCAAGAACGGCGTGCAGCTGCTCTCCAGAGCCTACACCATCGACCCGAGCAACCCCATGGTGCTCAACCACCTGGCCAACCACTTCTTTTTCAAAAAGGTAACAAGATTATTGAGAGAATAATGCACGAGTAATGGTTTTGTTTTGCGTAAATGGAGCATTTCAGATGTCTTGCCTTTTTTTTTTTTCTTTTATTAGGATTACAGTAAAGTCCAGCATTTGGCCCTTCATGCGTTCCACAACACAGAGGTAGAGGCCATGCAGGCTGAGAGCTGCTATCAGCTGGCTCGTTCCTTCCACGTTCAGGTTAGAACCGGGTTCTTGATCTCTGAAGCCTGTGAGATGTGGGTTGAAGTCTTTATTTAAAAGTCTTTATTTTTTCGTGTAGGAGGACTACGATCAGGCTTTTCAATATTACTACCAAGCTACCCAGTTTGCCTCGTCCACCTTCGTGCTGCCGTTCTTCGGCCTGGGACAGATGTACGTGTATCGGCGAGACAAAGAAAACGCCGCGCAGTGCTTTGAGAAGGTCTTGAAGGCGTACCCGAACAACTACGAAACCATGAAAATTCTCGGTTCACTTTACGCAACGTCAGACGACCAGGAAAAACGAGACATCGCTAAAGTAATCCTCGGTTTCTACAAGTGATGTGGATTGTAAGTTAGTTTACAAAAACGAGCAAGTAGTGTTGATCTTTTGTTTCTTGTGTTTTAGGGCCATCTAAAGAAAGTCACTGAGCAGTATCCTGATGATGTAGAAGCCTGGATTGAACTTGCCCAGATTCTAGAGCAGACAGACATCCAGGTATGATGGATATGCTTCTATAGGACTGTGCAAGGACTGATGGGTTTTTAAAAAACAAAAAACAAAAAAAACAACACTAATCACTTTCTCCTCCCACAGGGTGCTCTGTCTGCATACGGCACAGCCACACGCATTCTCCAGGAGAAAGTACAAGCTGACGTTCCCCCTGAGATCCTTAACAATCTGGGAGCTCTGCATTTCAGACTGGGGAACCTTGGAGAAGCAAAGGTAGAAATGGGTGATAGTTTGAGTGTAGAATAGCTGCTTTTAAATGCAGCCTAATAATCTGATGATAATCTCAAATTAGAATAAAGTAAACCGAATGGAATTTCTGTCTGATCAAATTTGTTATATAGAAGAATAATTGCTGTGGGGGTTTCACAGAATATACTTTTGTCTACGTTTTGCACTCTTTGTGCAGAGTTTCAGATGCTCTGTGTGTGTGTTACCTCTGGGTTCACTCGTTTCCTCACACTGCCTAAAAACGTACTAGTTACAGGATTCGAGGACACAAAATTGGCCCCAGTTGTGAATGTGTACGTATGGTGCACTGCAATGGACTGGCTTTCCATCCTGGGTGCATTCACTCAGGGTTCCTCACATAGGCTCCAGATCCACTGAGACGCTGACCAAGATAAAGTGCTTACAGAAGATGGAGGGATGGGATGGATTGTTAGATGTTGGGATGGCACTGGGATGGGATTTAGATGGGATTGGATAGGACAGTATTTGATTGGGCAGGATTGGATAAGATTGCATTGGGGAGGATTGGATGGGATGGAATTGGGATTGGATGGAATTGCATTGGGCTGGATTGAATGGAATGAGATTGGGATTGGATAGGGCATAATTGAAAAGCATTGGATTCAGCAGGATTGGATAGGATTTGATTGTTTTGGATAATTGAATTGGAGAGTTTTGGAGTGGTGTGGACAAGTTTCTAATATGATTCATGATAAAGGTCTTTGCATAGAAACATATCCAGTGATCGTCATCATGTATGTGTGTGTGTGTGTATATGTGTGTGTGTGTGTGTGTATATATATATATATATATATATATATATATATATATATATATATATAATTTTTTTTTCCTGTAACCTTTCTCTATTGTTGTTTTATGAAATAAAAGAAATACTTTCTGGCCTCTCTGGAGAGAGCCAAAGCGGAAGGTGAGCACGATGAGCATTACTACAACGCCATTTCTGTTACCACCTCCTACAATCTGGCGCGGCTCTACGAGGCCATGTGCGAGTTCCATGAGGCTGAGAAGCTCTACAAGAACATCCTGAGAGAACATCCAAACTACGTCGACTGTAAGAAACCGGAATCCCACGTTTTTCTGTATATTAGATACCTTGCCGTTCTTATAGTAATAAGCTCAACGTAATTGTTGTAATTTATAATTTGTGACCTTTAATAGGTTACTTGCGTCTCGGAGCAATGGCCCGTGACAAAGGCAACTTCTACGAAGCCTCAGACTGGTTTAAAGAAGCTCTTCAGATCAACCAGGTAGTCTTGACATTTATTTCAGTAATTCACCGAAATATACTTTTATATTTGAGTATATCCTTTATTCAGATATTGAACTTTTGTAATAATTTGGTTAATTGGCCTTGTCAACATCATTTGTTAAAAAAAAAAAAAAAAAAAAAATCAAATTAATCAGAGATTGTCAGCTTGTCTCTGATTGGTTGTTTGACATGTCAGTCAAATGATCTCATCCTGGTCATGTTGATTAGTGAAACATTGCAGACTGTCTAGCTTTGCTCAAAATATGGCTTGTGAGATTCTGTTCAACTTTTTCCCAACGCTCTCACCACCTCCGTTGCGTCACAAACAGTAGCTCCGCCTCCTTACTGGTCTAGATCGGCAACTCGCATCGCGGCCTGTGTGAGCTCTGGGTTAATAACGTGTCTGTATGTCGTTGCAGGATCACCCAGACGCTTGGTCCCTGATTGGAAATCTCCACTTGGCCAAGCAGGAGTGGGGTCCCGGCCAGAAGAAGTTTGAGCGTATCCTGAAGCAGCCATCTACTCAGAACGACACGTACTCCATGCTGGCGCTGGGTAACGTGTGGCTGCAGACACTACACCAGCCTACGAGGGATCGAGAAAAGGTGGGAGATGTGGTTCAGGGTTTATGGCTTAAAACACTGAGAATGCATAGTGGCCTTTCAGTCTTCTCAGCTCATCTTTCCTCGGTTACTGTTATAGGAAAAGAGGCACCAGGACAGAGCTTTGGCAATTTATAAACAAGTTCTGAGGAATGATGCTAAGAATCTGTATGCTGCCAATGGTATCGGTATGTATTCACCAATTCCTGCTGTAAAGTATATTCAGCATACTAACACACACTTATTATTTATTCTGAAGGTCTTCTAAATAAATGTTTATATATATATATTGTGTTTTCTCCATTTAAGAGTCCAGTCAGTGTTGCAGGCAGTTAACATTTAGCTCAGCATTTGTTCAGTGTTATTAGTCTTGTTGATTGTAAATGATAAACTCATAGCAAAATATTCCCCAAAGGTCCTTCGTTATTTCTAAATTTTTATAATGAGCGTAATCTTCTCAGTAACCTGAATGCTGAGGAAAACATAATACGCACCCACGCTGCTTTTTTTTTTTTTTGCTTTTTTTTTTTTTGTTTATTTGTTTTTTTTTTTTGCTTTTTTTTTAATTTGATGCACTGCTGTGTGTTGTCTTACCCAGGAGCTGTTTTGGCCCACAAGGGTTATTACCGTGAAGCACGTGACGTGTTTGCGCAGGTCCGGGAAGCCACGGCGGATATCAGTGACGTCTGGCTGAACCTGGCGCACATTTACGTGGAGCAGAAGCAGTATATCAGCGCTGTGCAGATGGTGAGAGAGAGAGAGGAACAGTAAACATGACTTCAGGGATAGTGATGAGAATATAAAACTGTAATCTGCTTAGATTTGTCCTTATCGCTTGTCCTTCTGTGTCGTAGTACGAGAACTGCCTGAAGAAATTCTACAAGTACCAGAACACTGAGGTGCTGCTGTACCTGGCTCGAGCGCTGTTTAAGTGTGGAAAGCTGCAGGAGTGCAAACAGATGCTGCTGAGGGTCAGTCAGTTAATCATACACTATAATACTTGTGTATTTAAATGCAGCTCAGACGTGCAAAACAGGAAGAACCATTAAACGCAAAAACATTGTACTAATAATAATAGCAATTCTTTTTCTTCTCCTTATATTATATATTTGCTTATTACTATTTGCATTTGCATACTGGAACATTTAATGACACAGTAACATGTCCACACTAACTCTAACACTAACAGTAATTTTTTCAGTGAGATCATCAGCTTCTTCATAAAGAATTCTGCAAAATTGACAGTTTTTGCACCAGTTGCTCAAATCAATTAAACGTTTTATAAAGTTTAGGGTGATTTAAATACAATTTACAATAGTAATTAATATCGCAACATAAATATCAATGATGATAATTATTAGTAAAAATGTTTAGTACTGTTGTGCTATATCATTATTATCAAATTAAATGCATATGAAAAAGAAAAGATTTATAATTGTGTTTTATAATGAGGAGCCCTGATGGTTCTAGATTGTTGGAGCATAAAAACAAATGTTCAGTAAAGAAGCATTCAGTGTTCTGCAAATGGCGGGGTAAGTATTCATCTGTACATGCTGTCTATAAACATATTTATATTTTTCTTCAGGCCCGTCATGTGGCTCCCAGTGACACGGTGTTGATGTTCAACGTGGCCTTGGTGCTGCAGCGGCTTGCCACTCTGGTGTTGAAGGATGAGAAGAGCAACCTGAAGGCCGTGTTGAGCGCAGTGAAGGAGCTGGAGCTGGCTCACAGGTACACTCGCTCCGCCCAGATGTGTAGCGTACCAATCCTGAGCCATTTATACAGTAAAACTAAAAAGAACGTGTCCTTTTTAACTGTGGCTGAATACAGTGAAGTCATACAAGCAGTTCTGCCTCCAAAACTACAGCAAAGACAAACACCAATCTTCATTTCAACTGCTTACTGATGACAACAAGTCTAATCTAGAGCGCAAGCTAGGCCAGTTAGTTAGCTGACACTAGCTAGAACTAGTAAAAGAAGTATGTTAGTATGTTGCAGTGTGCATGGCGCATGAGCTGTTTTTATATCAGCACCACAGCATGCAAGACACATGAGGTGACCTATCCAAGTATTCACACTCTTTTAAGGATAGAAAGTGCAGTTAGTAAACCCATTTTAATCACAAAACTTCTAAGTGCAAAAAAAAAAAAAAAATTTGGATAGATTTGTGTTTTCAGGCTTGTCTTTGTATCTTTCTGGCCTGAAAATTAGCTCCTCGCTCCCCATTCCCACTTCCACCAACCAGAACAGAGCTGCTCTACCCTGACCTGCCCCTTTTCCTTATAAAGCAAGGGGGTGGGGTCAGTTGCGATGAAGGCTTGTGTGTGTTCATTGTAATTGCACTTCACCTCTCAGGCAGAAAAGGGTGCTAAAGATGACACACTGCTCCTTTAATCCTTAATAAATATCCAAATCAAATAAAGTTTGATGTCTCCATGATTCTAAGCCCACTCTGTCCTCCCGCAGGTACTTCAGCTACCTCAGTAAAGCCGGAGACAAGATGAGATTCGACTTGGCACTGGCTGCAAGTGAAGCAAGGTGGGTTCACACGGTTAATCATGGTTGCATGATGATTCACCACTGTTTGTTCGGAGCTCTGTGATCCGGACCGGGCTAAGCTGACATAGAACACGTGTTGCCGTTGTAGGCAGTGCTCTGATCTGCTGAGTCAGGCGCAGTACCACGTGGCCCGTGCCCGTAAACAGGACGAGGAGGAGAAGGAGCTGCGAGCCAAGCAGGACCAGGAGCGAGAGTTGCTGAGGCAGCAGCTGCTCCGCGAACAGGAGGAGAAGAGGATCAAGGAGGCTGAGGAACAGAAGAAGCTCCTGGAGCAGCGAGCGCAGTATGTGGAGAAGACCAAGAACCTCCTCACCTTCACTGATGAGATGAAGGAGTCTGCAAAAGAGAAGAAGAAAGGTGGAGGCGGTGGACGGGTCAGTCTCAGCCCTTTTACAATTTCTTTCTACTTTATATATAAATGTAGAATTTTTATGTTGTCCTGTGGAGTCTGTGCTTAGAAATCTCAGCTGCCTCGTGATCTTACGTAAGGAATGAAACACTCCGTGGCATGCTGACGTAGGAAAATCATCAGCGACCCAAAGTGAATTATTTTCCTAAACCAGCATGTCTCGAAGCGTTTTATTCCTCTTAAACAGCAGCAATTCGCCACCCCTAACAATTTTCATTTATTAATTAACGACACATAGTTTTTATCCATTTATAGTTATATTTTATGTTGTTGAGTGTCTGCAAAACTTGTCTTGTATTTGAAGTTGATCAGACAAAAAAATGCAGCTTGTCATATTACCGAGGAACCGCAAAATGAAAGGTTAATTAGAATTACGATAAATAAGTACAGTTAAAGCCTTCAGCTTTCCGCAATCTGGCTCCACCCTCTTTGTGAAACTACATATGGCATGTGAGCTCCTGTTTAAGGAAGAGAGGCGGAGCTGAGGAGTCGTGCTCTGGCTGAGGGTGGAGCTAAAAAAAAATTCCATATCCAAGTCACTACTTCCTCTTCTTACTTTATCAGCGCAAGAAAGGAGGCGAATATGACGACTTTGTCAACGATGACTCCGATGAAGAGCTGCCCATCAAGAAGAAGAAGAAGAAGAAGGCACCTCGCAGTGGGAGCGAACAAGAGGAAGAAGATGAAGAGGGAGAGAAGAAGCCACGCAAGAAAAGGAAGAGGTGAGGAGAATATGATTCTGAGGTGTTTTTTTTTTTTTTTTTTTAAATAAATAATTATAATGAAATTTATTTATAGAACACTTTTCTAAAATTAGATGTATATAGATGAATTGAAACACGTACAAAAATAAGCGTAAGGTGATGGAAAGGTTCAAATGTTAATTTTCATTATACAAAAAAGCATTATAAATACGTTTCATTATATATACATTATGCTTTTTAAGAGAGTGCTGAGCTCGATTGCTTAATGCAAAGAGTTCCACAGTTCTGAGCCGAGCTTCTGTTTCTGTTTCTTCAGACCAGCTAAAGGTGGAGATGACAGAAGTGACGAGGATGAGGGCAGCTCAAGACCCAAAAAACAGCGCAAACCTCGAGAGCGCAAGAAGATTGAGAAGGTACAGAACTTTTTTTTTTTTTTTTTTCTGTGGTTACTGAATGTTCTACTTGATATATCTATACTTAACGTGCTTTTCTCACACTAGGCGAAACCTGAGCGTCTGCCGCAGTCTCTTAAAGGGAAGATCAAATCCAAGGCCATCATTTCCTCCTCGGATTCCTCTTCAGATGAGGATGGTCTGAAAATAGCTGAGGACCGGTGAGAGTCTTTGTGTATTTGTGATCAGGTGATTATTCAGTGACTTGGTTTGCTAACATCCCGGTTGTTTTCTGGGACAGCGGGAATCGGGACAGCGGCTCGGGATCTGAGGACGGAGGCCACCGGAAACGCATCGCCTCCGACAGCGAATCTGACGAAGAACGACGTCGTTCAGCCAACTCGGAAGAGGACGAATCCGGCAGCGAGCGGCCAGTGAAGAAGAGGAGGCCGCAGCCTCAGTCTGATTCCGAGCAATCGGACAATGAGAGCAAGAGGAGCCGGTCGGACGGTTCTGATGACGAATCCCGGCCCGGTTCTCCAGCGCCAGCCTCGGATCAGGGCTCTGAAAACGAGGGATCGCCTCAGCGCTCAGATAATGAATCCGAGCCTGAGGGATCCAACAACGAGGCCTCAAATCGAGGCTCTGACGATGACAGTGACTGAGTTTAACACACTATAAACATGGCATGAATTATTTTTTTCCCCCTCCTGAAGTTCTCTGTCCTAGATTAGATCACTATCATGTCTCTTCTTTGGACACCTTTTACCTGCTGGTTGAGTAAGTGAGGCTTTGCTGACTTTTTTTTTTTTTCCCCAAAATGGCTGAAGAGTTTTTTTTTCCTGGGGGCGAAAAAGCATCACAAAATGTTCTGAGTAAAATTGTTGAACTTCTTTTGCGTTTTTCATGCAGTGGATATTTCAAAATAAACCAAGATGGAGCCTAAATACTCGACAGAAATGAATTCCTTATTATAAGATATGTACATTTGTACGGAATTGAAATAAATCCTTTTGAATCCATGTTTTCTCAGTTACTAAGAATTAAATGTTTCATTACATTGAAATTAAAATGAAACTTTCAAGTAAGGTGATATTTTCCAATAACAGCATATCCTGAAGTGCTTTATTCCACTTATACTGCAGCAATGAGCCAATGCTGATTTCAGTTTTTTGTTTTAATTACTGTGAAACTTGTTTCATGGATGTTCCACAACATGAGATGTAACTAAGTTAATTCCTGTTTTCACTTACGTTATAGCAGCTATAAACAGTCGTTCCCTCACCTTCTCTTTATGAACGGCAAGAGAGAAAAAAAAACAGCTGTTTGTCCTGTTACAGAGAAACCTGAAAGTGTAAACTCCATCTTTAAGACTTTCCCATGGCTGAAGATTTTGTCACAGCTTTACCTCTGTTACCAAGTGCACTGGAGACTCCTTCCAAAAATGGTAAATAAACATCTTACTATCAATGATGCATCCATCATAGAATTTCCTGGGTAGGCCATTACTATGGAAATGATAACATTTTAGAATGAGCACATGAATATAAATCTGTGAGTTGCAGCTACACTGTCAGAACTGCTGTTAGAGGAAAATTAATCAAGAAGAAGAAGCAGCCTTTGTCACATATACATTCCAGGACAGTGAAATTCTTTTCTTCGCATATCCCAGCTGAGCACAGGGTCGACCACGATACAGCGCCCCTGGAGCAGAGAGGGTTAAGGGCCTTGCTCAAGGGCCCAACAGTGGCAGCTTTGCAGTGCTTGGACTTGAACTCCAATCCTTCTGATCAGTAACGCAGAGCCTTAACCACTGAGCAATCATTGAGTAAACACCTTCTGCCCACTCAGCTTTGAGAATTCAACAACAGAATAAACTAACAGTACACTTGTTTATGTAGAAATCCACAGACACGGCCACGTGATCCTGGTGTGCAACTTTATTGAAAGTTAAGCGAGTGGTACACAGAACATTCAGAGCTCTTACATCTTACAGTAACACTTTAAATAGCAAGTAATTCATTGTACAGATGTGTACCACATGTGCATCCATTTTTATTGTTCTACCTAAAGATAAAGCATCTGTTGGTTTCTTTTTTTCATGATAGAGTTCAATAAATATCTATATTAGATATTATGGAAAACAGACTTTTACATTTTCATAAGCTGAGTGGTTCTCAAAGTCGACATCAGTTCCAATTTCATTTTACCTTTATTTCACGAATTAAAAGTTTTTCATTTTCTTTTTAAGTCTAAAAATGTATTTTTACATGTTGTCGATTCAATCAATGGTTGCTGCATCTGAAATCTGAAACAGGCCATGTTTGGTAAATCCCTGAACATGCTGTAAAGAAGAAAAAAAACACTTTCAAGTATCAAAGTTTGACAAGTAATGGAAGGGGGAAAATGGGTTGATTTTATATAAAAAAAAAAAAAAAAAAAAAAAAAAAAAAAAAAAAAAAAAAAAAAAAAGAGAGAGAAGGCTGTTGAACTCATCTCCCACATGGCTTTCCTTTGTCACAATCAGATTAGCACGAGAGAGTAAACAGTGGGGGTTTTCGACCCAGACTCGAGCACCGTGCAGGTTTGGAGAATTCCGCCTGTTCGAAGGAGGGACTTGATTCAACCCATCGCTAAAGAGGTAGAAACGAAGTGCCGACTATTAAAACTTTACGGTTGCGATGATTACAGTTGAAGGATCTTTGTAACAATCGAGGGAGCATATTGCAACAGCTCATGACACTGAGCACAAAGTGCATTTCTGCGCTTGTGTTGTGTTACAGCAGCAGGAAAAAAGGCTTTCGCAAATACGTGGTCTTTAAAAGCAAAAACGAGCAGAATCATGCCGCTAATACCATTTCTAGTAATGGCTTACTAAACGTAGTAAACCGTTACATGCTTTAAATGATAATGGTGAGGGGATCAAAGTATGGTGTGGAATGCAGGGAATGAAACAGAGGGTTAATTTAAAAAAAAAGAAAAAAAAAAGAAAAAAAAAAAAGAAAAATTGTATGAAGAATGATGACACAGCGGGTTTGAGGGGGGGCAAGATGTCAATTAGACCCTTAAGGCTTTGGCTGGTTTCTTAGTCAGCCTCTTCTTCAGACTCTTCTTCCTCAG
>CM075013.1:6318882-6338752 GCA_037576675.1 Pangasius sanitwongsei | reverse complement strand
GGGCAAGATGTCAATTAGACCCTTAAGGCTTTGGCTGGTTTCTTAGTCAGCCTCTTCTTCAGACTCTTCTTCCTCAGCTGTCTCCAACCAGGTCAGCCACTGGTTCACCTAAATAAGAGATCATGAGATCATACATGACATCACTACTTTAAGAAGAAAAACATTTCTCCAAAAACCAATAACTTTCTAAACTTGATCTTTGCAAAAATCCAAGGCATGTGAGATAGATAAGCAGCCAGTTAATAAACACGGTTACAGGCTATGAATATGAAAGGTGGGTATAAATATAAACAACTTTCATGGTCATATTTATTATATTAAAATGCAAATTAAATCAATTCAAGGTGTCTTTTAGGGAAACTGGACTGGAATTTTTAAATGCAATTCTCTCCTTCTCCTTCTTACTTTAAACCAGATTTTAAAATGCTACTACAGAGAGAACTGTATATTGAGGTCAAAAATTTACCATATGAAGGGTTTTCTCTGGTCACCACACAATTAAACGACAGAGCCTGGTTAGAAATGTGCAACCATGTCATAACATGCACCAAAAGTCAGTACCTGGAACAACGCTTTGCCTTTGCCAGGAAACTCTTGGGTAATATCTTCTTTCCACGCAAGGAAGGCTTCTTCTTCAATTATTTCCATATCGTAAAAGTTGACAAAGTAGCGCAACAACATTCCTGTGAGGGGAATTATACAACCAATTACTCACATTAATTGTTGCCAGCACTGGGGGAAGGAAGAAGAGGAGAAAGAAAAAAAAAAAAACAAAAAAAACATCCATAATCAGTGTAACATATTTTACAGACCTTTGGGGAAAGCCTTGGCATTGCAGTGCACTTGCAGCGCGTACAGAGCGCTGACCTGCAGCTCCACATGATCGTGCAGGAACTTCTGCATCACTGGTTTGAAAGCGAGCAGCAACTGCTTCTCCTGGTCCAGCTGTTCTTTTGAAGGTGATGACAGCTGCTCGTCGGCTTCGTTCAAATATATCTCGTGGAAAATGTACTGCAAAAAGCTGATCAGGAAAACGCAAGGAAGAGGTTAAAACATAAGGACTTTACTACAAGAACAATAGTCAAGCACAATTTTTGTGTTTTATTCCTCATATACTACTGCAATGTGCCAAAGCTAACAATTTTAAACACACATCCTATATACAGTATTTATGATGTGGAAGGTCTTCGATACAAGTTATTTATAATGGCTTTTCCTTCAACAGCCTCTATTTTTCTTTTTCTTGAAGATGAGTCAAAAATACACAGCTTGTCACGTTGCTCAAGCCCTATCCAGACAAGATTACAATGTACATGGGGGCTCCTGGGGTAATTTCCTATTTTACAGGTGCTCCTCCGATTTTATTTCCTTCAAGATCGGCTAATAGTTTTTGTCTTATTTGGACATGTCTGTAATTTTCTATGCACACGTCACCTCAGATTGGAAAAATAGCTGCTTCTCATATGCTCTGTGATTGTTTTGATTACATTTTCAGATTGTTTCTGGAACTTTGTTGCACCCATAACAAACAAAATTCACCAATGCCTCTTAAACCGTTTGGATGCCATGTTGTGAATGGAGCACGGTCATACGGCCACATGATACAAACATCAGAGTCCATAGAAAAAACAACCTGCTAGAAACTCGCTCCTCCTGTGGTCATTTTATTGCTCTCCGGATGCGAGTTTTTAAATCGCCGAGAAAATGTGTAAAAATATTTATTACCGACGTCCCCCTGATAAACTACTCCAATCCGAATAGGGCTTTAGAAAAACCCACAATGTGTAAAATCCTCCGTCATGAAGACTAGTTAGAAGACTTACTGACTTAGAAGTGAGAATTTAGCACTACTGTGATATAAGCCAACATAAACAGCAGAAGGAAAAGCCAGTTACCTGGTCATCAGAATGTTGACGAAACCCTTATCAGTGTGGAGTTTGAGTGAGATGTTGTCCTTGATCCACTTGTAGATAGTCTGGGGTGCTGGGTCTGCTTTGATCTGCTTCAGCAGCTCCTTCTCCAGTTTCATGAGCGGGAACAGGAAGCTCAGACCCTTCCCCTCCAAAATCTCCAACATACGGTCTTTGTTTTGGTCTATTTCTGCACACAGAGGATCATATCATCGATAATGTAACGAGTAAAAAAAAAAAAAAAAAAAAAAAATTTATATATATATATATGGGCTACAGGAGCAAAACGCTCATGTGAACACGGGAGAATTTACACAAGTACCTGGCAGCATCTTCTGCATGTTGACCTTGCTCTGCTGGAACAGGTCAGTGAGCCATTCCTTATCCTTCATCTTGGCCGTTTGCTGCAGACAAAGCAAGAAGAGAGGGAAGTGTATGCCGTTCTCCAGAGGATGGGCCAAGTCTGCGATGCTCATGAGCTCAGCGATGATGGCACGTGCAGCAAACTGGGCCAGATAGGACTTCACCAGGGGAATGTCACCCTCAAGCTTAGGACACTGGTCCAAAACGTTAAGGAAAGCCTGTGGCAATATACACAAAATGGCACTTTAATTTATTTGGAAGACCCATTATCGTGATTTAAAAAAAAAAAAAATGTATAAAATAAACATTAATAAAATCACACCTGCATGAAGTTCTCCCCGGTGATGAGGCCCTCAGTACGCAGTGTGTGGAACAGACTACTGACGTGCTCTTTATCCTCATCTGGGCTGTCCAATGAGCAAACGATTATCTTACTCAACATCTCTGGCAGGAAGTGTTTAGGTGCTCTCATCTCTCTCACCCCATTCACAGCGTCGCTGATTTTCTTGCTGTTCAGATATTCTTTAACAATCGTCTCCTGAAAACAAAAATGATGACATGTGAAGTGTTTAAGAGAAATTCTTGGTCAAAATCATGGCGACACAAAAAAACACCCACACACACCACAAAACCACGCTTTGGGGGGTGTTTGGTATGCTGTAATAGAAAAAATAATCAATGACAGTGTGATACAGTTACAGCAATGTGCTAATGCTACTACCCAAAAGTTTATTTTCCAATAATAGGACATTCTGCAGTGTTTTATACTTCTTTTATCACAGCAAACTGGCAATGATTTATTAATTAATGATTATAATTTCATGGAAAAGAAACATGCATTTTAAAAAAAACAAAAAAAAAAACAAACAGTTATAGTTCACAATTAGATACATACAGTCATCTTGAGCAGTTCCTCTTTGGCAGGAGGCGGTTTCTTGCTCGTCTTCTGAGGTTTCTCCTGAATGGGAGGTGGATTTGTCTTCAGGCCAAGCTGTGGAGGCTGAAAAAAAGTGGGGGAGAAAAAGAAAGAAAAAAAAAAAAAAAGTCATGAATACCACTCCTTGGTTGTAAAGATTTCTGGAGTAGAGGATTATGGGAAGACCAGAACCTGTCCAAGCGGAGGAGTGGATGTGCGGGGAGGCTGAGCGCTGGGAGGCATCATGTTGGGAATCTGAGGCTGCAGCTTTGGCACTTGGGATTTGTTCAGGAGAAAGGACTGAGCCGGTCTCAGGCTAATCTGTATTGGCACAAGAGAAGGAGAGAGGGGGAAAGAAGAGAGAGGGATATTTAGTGCTTCAAGAACTTAGCATTGTTATACAGCAGATTATTTGACTTCTTCCAGATATCTTTTACCTCATCAGCATTGAGCTGTCCTTTCTTGCTGAAACGTGGCGGCATGTCCTTGGACTGAGCTTGCTGCTGAGTCTGGTTCTGGAAAAGTAGATTCTGCCCCTTTGGGGGAAAAAAAATTGATGACTCAAACATCAAAAAAAAAAAAAAAAGTTTGACAGTAAATTAATGCATAGATTTTGAGATCAGTTGGTACCTGATTTGGTTTCATGAAAGGCTTGTCAAACTGAGACTGAGGAACAGGAGCGATGTGGCCACTATGGCCATTGAAGAGCGGGTTTGTGCGATGACGCCCCATGGTGGGGGAATATCGGTCTTGAATAACCCCAGGTCCAGTTCCAATCCCACAGCCTGAGACCAGACAGAAAGAAAACCATCAGAGGACACGGCAGGATCATCAGTGCGACATATGAACATGTCGACGTGCAAAGTGTCGCTTTCCGTATGAGCTCAGCAGCAGCCAGACAGTTTGCATACCTTGTCATGCAATATTACAGACTATTAATAAACTACAGACACACACCTTATAGACATTTGTACCACAGGGCTGTTGAATTCTCGATTCTAATTAGTCAGAATGTGTTTATTCATTTTCTATAACAGCAGCCCTGACTGTAGTGCAATTGCAATTATATTAATGCACTCATTCTAATGCGTTATTGTTACTAACAGTTTGTTTGCAAGGAACTGTATGGCCGACATTCCACACAATCTAGACATATAATCAAATTGTAAAAAGCCTTATATAACAAAGAAGTGAAGAATTGAAACGTTGAAGGTTTTTTTTTTTTTTTTTTTAAAGACATTTTAGAAGGAGTCGCCAGTATCAGTGCTTTGTAACAGTCAGTGGTAAACCTATGACAGTTTTCCAAATGGGAAAGTTGTTCAAGACAGAAAGGTTTATGCTTTGTGGTTAACTTCAAGAAAGAGAGAAATAAAAAAAAAAAGGAGGGAATTACTGTTTTAGCTGCTATTACCCAAAAAATAAGAAGCTAACTTATTTCTCAGACGCTATAGAACTTAGATGTAACCAAGTATAAAGTTGTTATTTTTAACAAAAAATTGCATATGTTGGCAAGTTGCTTTGGTTTAAGATGAGTAAGACACTACCACACTTTGGTATGGTAACAGTAACTCCCTGTTGATTCATTTTACTGTAACGTCACACCCAAATATTGTATTCCTTACATAGCAGTTTATCAGCATTATGATCACAAGGACTATTTCTGGAGAAACAGTTTCAACAAATGGTGTTGCCAAAGGTGCTTGAAATTCAAAAAGGCCTTCAATGAGCAAACTACAGTTTAAATAGTCTTGTAGACTATTTAATAATCATAATAATAATAATAATAATAAAAACATGGTTAATTGGCAATTAAAAACAAGCCCTACTCAACCAAACTGTAACCTCATTGGTGCAACAAAAGTAAGCAACAAAAGTAGTCAAGCCGTAAAAAGCATCCGATATGGGTGGAACCAAAACTCATTAGCAAGTTCCTTGCTATTTGTGTTCTGGTTTATTGCTATTTGAGGGAAAGCAAAGACAGGTTCTTTAGCAGAACATTATCTTTCCGTGGTAAAGCTAACATCTGTATGAAACTGCCCCTCAACATTAACCCAAGAGATATTAAAAACCAGATAAACACCAGAGAGAACAAGCAGAAGGATCAGTGTGTACCTGGCATTTGTCCAAACATATCAGCCAATCCCCCGAGAGTCTCCCTGCTCAGTCGTGTTGGCAAGAAGGAGTTATCTTGAAAGAAGTCTGTCCTCATTCCTGGGGTCATAGCAGGAATGAACACGCCCAAATCCTGAAATGAATTGAGAAAATGAGTCACTAGATCTTTTAATTGCACTTAAACAAACCAATCAGAGACGTGCAAAGGAGTGTGAACCTTCACTGCATCCTGACGGATCTGGTTGATGGTCTTAGGTCCGTTATCGATGAAAGCTTTCCGAGGCACCCAGTTGTTCTCTCGCAACTCTACAGTATCCTGCAGCAGGAAACGAATCCTTGCAGGCAAGTCCTTGTTGTTCATTAAGGATCGCATGCGGTAAAAGTACTGATCCATTAAAGACTGTGAGAGATAAAGGTTATGGTTACAAGGTAGAAAACTAAACCACAACACAGAGGTAGCCCAAACTGTACTATTCTACCACTTTGCTTTAAAATGCCATTTTTATTTTTACCTTGGCTTTCTCATGATCAAGTCTGGGCCCCACAGTCCTCATTATCTGACAGAGGCACTCCAAATCCTCCCCCATATCTTTAAGTTGGACTCTTTTCTTCTTTTCCAGAAGCTGAAAATGTAGCAGGTGAAACATTTCACCACAAGTTCATCACCAATGTGAACAATTTTAACCACTCATTCATCGCTTTATCCATAAACTTACTGTTTTGATGCACTTATGAAGGATAGACTCGTGAATGAGATCAAGCTTGCCAAGCTCCCCAATGAATTTGATGTTGCCCAGCATCTTGATCTTGGCGATGGCACGCTGCTCCTCCTCTTCAGAGGTAAGAGGGCCATCGCTTTTGTCATAAACTGAAAAAGAAATGCAGTATTTATAAATGTCTACATATTAAACCATAACACAAATCACTTACTATTAGACTACCTTCACACTGCATTTTTTGTGCTAATGTTGGGGGGGGAGCTCATGTGATGCACACACATTGTAACTATGTGTTACAAACAGATACAGCTAGAATCAGCTAAATAACTAGTCAAGCTTTCTCTCTGGATGACATTTATCATCAGTAAAACAGATGAAATATCTGTGCAACGCCAGTGATGAAGTTGTTTGTCCTCACTGTAGCGTTGGAGGCTGAAAATCAAGAGAATTTAAGTGGCTTGTGGGAAATCACAGCGTGCACGCACAGTTAAAGAGGAACGTCACATGGTGTACCAGTAAATGTCACAAAAATACATGTTATTTGGGAATACTGACATTGAAATATTTTGTCTCTTTATATTCGCTCACAAACAAGGCTCCTGTTTTTCTCTAGCACTTTGTACTCTGTGTTTTTTGTTTTTGAACTGAACTATTGTGAACTGAATAGTTGCAAGGCTAAAAAACTGGGTACTTTTCAAACTTTTGGAATCTCTGCTGTGACAAAAGGATTTACGACAGCTCTTGTTAAAAGCAGTCGTTTTCCTGTAGGATTATGGGGAAAATGTGAAAGCAGCCTTAGCGCTGAGTAACAGACAGATAGATCATTGCAATCTTTTTTTTTTTTTTTTTTTGAGTGCATCATGTATATCAACAGCACAACAGAATTGAACCTCGGGGGAATACTGAATATCATGCAATACTTCCTGAAAAACTTCTAATATTGTAATACAATTTATTTAATTTTTTTGCCCATGCTCTGCAATCTATTCTGATTTTTGTTAAAAATAAATAAATAAGCAACTTACTATCAACATTTCTGGTGCGGTTTTCAAATTCATCTTGAAGCTTTGAGATCAGAAGTCTCCTGAATGTCTGAAACAAGAGCACACTTGTTGAATACCCGGAGTCACAATCACAAAAACTCAGAAAACTTCATATTTGACATTAAAGCTTACAGTGCTCTGCTTTTGTGATGACTGGATCTCAGTTGATTGGTTATCAAAGTTTGGAGCATCCTCTGCCAAACGCAGACATAGCTGAGCATATAGCGAGCTATATTTGGGCTCTTCTAGGGCTTTGTCTACAATCTGTTTGGAAGAAAAGCCAAAATAAGACATTGCAAGTTTGTTTTTACTATTTATTAAAATGATAACTAATGAAAGAGACAAATACTCACCAGCAAGATGATTCCCTTGAGGACGAGCTTTGAATCCACGCCCACATTCAGAAGCTCAAGGCATAGCTTGTCAAACTTCTCAGGGGTCAGTTTATTAAGTATGCTGAAAGGAAAAATAAATAAATAAATACAACAGATCAGTTAGGCTAATTAATTATACTATAAATTCTTAAAGAAGAGTTAGAAAGATCGGGGACTTACCCTCTCACTTTTCTGAAGATTGCATCCTGGTGTTCTTTTTCGTTTGAGGAGCTGACATCTCGTCTAGTGCTTCGTGAAGGAACCCATCTCTGAACGCTAGGCCCTGGGGTTTTCCCCAGGAACTCGCTGGCAAAGCAAACAAAAACAAAAACAATAAATCATTCAAATTTATACACTTGCTTGATACGTCTACACCACAATACTGTGGAATTCCTGCTTCTGATTGGTCAGAAGGTGTTGATTAATCTTCTATAACAGCTCTGATAGTAGTGCAGCTGCAAATCACAGGTTTATATTAATGTGCTTGTTATAAAATGTATCAGCGCTTTGTAACTGTAGGAGTTAAAGCTGTAACTTTATTCTTGCCTACATGAGAAAGTCTTCAGGACAAGCAGCATTTTTTTCAGTCTTATTAAAGTCAATAGCTGTCATAACTCAAGCGAAAACAGGAACTACAGATGTACTGTTTCGTGAACACTCCAGAACATTAACAGTAACTATAAAAGGTTTAAAAAACTATAGTGTTTTTCTTCAATAATAAAAATTGTGCTTGTCTGCAAATTGCTGTGGTATAAGAGATAAAACATTTCAGAATGTGCTGTTATGAAGAAATAAACTTTGGGGTGGTAACAGGGACATCCACTTTATCACACCATCTCTCCACTGATTGTTTTCCTATAACAGCACGTTATTGGAGTGTTTTACTCCTTACAACCTGATAAGTCGATCTGTTTATGAAGGGATGTGATATATACCTGTTGCCGACAGTCGTGGGATAGTGCTGAGGCGCACCCCGACCTCCTCCTCCTCCTCCCGAAGAAGCACTGCAAAATCCAAGTACACGAATCACAACGTTAAGATAAAAAGACATGCCGGATTCGCATGACAACACACAAACCCCTTCCACCTATAAAGAACGTTGGACAAATCGTATCGGAGTAAAAGGTCACCTGAAACGAGAAGCACCCCCCTCTGCAACCACACTCTCCACTTTGGCGGCTTGACAACGATGGACACTCAAAAAAAGAATAATTTCGAAAGGGTGGGGTGGAGAAACACGATCTGGAAGAGAAACAGAGAGGCAGAATGTGACTACACAACTGGCTGGTTGAGTTTTTTTCCCCTTCTTCTTCTTCCCACAAGCATGTGATCAATACACAAAGCTTAAGAAGAACTCCTGTGTTTATAGTGAATGCTTTTCAGTTTTTTCAAACATTTCACCGTCTCAGATTGTCAGAGATCTGACTCTATAGAAAGAAAGAACTATGTACATAGTTTACTGTTACAAAAACCTGAAAAATATTTGACCAGATATGATAAGGACACGAGTTAAATGTGTTTATCTGATCTCCATTCAACACAAGGCCTCCCAGGTCCGGACAAAGACTTCTGCCCTGTTGTAGCTCAGATGTTTGAGGAAATAATACGGAAATAAAATATACTTGATGCCACAGACACTCAGGAAAGATTGCCCACATGACGTAGTGGATGTTACACAACCTTTCCGTCGGTGTAAAATATTACCAAACACATAATAAACAATAGGAGTGAAAATGGCCGGCCTCTGATTAGCCAATTAGCCTTTTTTTTCCTCCAAGAGGCTAACAGGATGTTTGTTATCTTGATGGTTCTGGTCATTTAGCTAGCGTTACATTTTTTTTTTTTAAAGAAAATAAGCACTCAATTAAGGAATTGCTTCCAAAAAAAAAACAAAAAAAAAACAAACAAAAAAAACCTTCAGATAAACATGTAACTTTTGTGACAAACTGTTCGGCTAGTGTGAGCTAGCTTACAGCTGATCAGGAGGCTGAAGCTAGCCGCCATTTTCTTCTTTAACAACCAGAAAGATATACTATTTCAAATTTTATTCGATAACAATTCACGAATTTGCCTCATAACCTTGCGTGAAAAGGAAACAGTGTGAATGACAAGCGACAATATGTTCACTTTTTAACTAGCTTTCTTTGTTCAGGCGGAGGAACCGAGCTAACGGCCATTTCACAACCCTGCGCGTGCGTTAAACAAGCTACGGATATCCAGCAACTGTATAAATTTAAAACATAACGGAAAAGAATTACCTTTCCTAAAAGACCTTCAGCTTTGTCGTGGTTCTGTTTTCAAAGGAGAGAAAAAAATAGACAGAAAAGAAAAACTTAAGCTGTTTAAACGTTAACTATTTATCACTGCGAAAAACAATGCGCCCCGAGCTAAGCTAAGCTGACGCTAGTGTTAAAGATAGTTAAATGCTAATGCTAACTTCACCGGTAAGGAGGACACCATGCACCATCTGCGGCTTGACGTCAGCGATAGGCGCAATTTTATTCGCCAGACCTACCGAACGTGCTGGTGTCTACGTCATCATCAAGGTTGTGCTGGGCGACACAGTGGGCGGGGCCTCCGGCGTATTATAATGGTAATAAACCATTCTCAGGTAGTGAAGTTTGTTTATAATCTGGAAATATTAAAATATTATTATCAAATATTAAAGTATCACACACAATTGCTCAAGAATTGATTAGATGTGATTGTTTTATGTCAATTTTTTAAACCAAAAGAAATTTTCTAACCTAAATATTGTATGATTTTGTTGAGCTTTGTGCTTATTTGTAGGTTTAGGTTTAAAAATGTACAGATCTCTCAAACACACTGAATGCAGTGCAATGCAATCTCATATCATGATCACCAGATGGCACCACAGATCATTCATTCATCTTCAGTAAGCTCTTTATCCTGGTCAGCGCTGCAGTATCCTGGGAGCATTGGGAGTATGGCTGGGAATACAGCCTGGATGCAAAGCTGTATTAATGAACAGGCCAACCAGGCACAGGCCCAGGGGCCCAAGGAGTCATAAAGTCACATAAAGTCACAGAATCATTTTAAGTACTCAGAGTCAAAGGGTCAAAAGTGAAAAACTGAAGAAATAACCAATACATTACGATTGAAGATGTCACAAAGAAACCATTATTATGTGTATTTTTACTCTGCCTGTGTGTAACAGCGAAGGGGAGCAGTTGTTCTTGCTTCTGTCCAGAATTAAAAATGAGTTGACACCAGAATGACTCAAAAGTGAGTCTGTGCCCAGGGTCCCATTGTCTCATAATCCATCCCTGCCTGGATGGGACTGTATGCAGGCACATTAATACACTCATTTACACCAATTTTTTAAAAAGTAGCCAGTCCATATATTGGAATGTTTTTGAGGTGGGACCCCATGAGGAACCCGGAGCAAACCCAGACAGACAAGGGGAGAACGTGTGAAACTTTACAAAGACAGTAACTCGAGCTCAGGATTGAACTGCAAATGAGTCAGAGCCAATAATTTTATCAGAAAAGCAGCACTGTTGCTTCCGCTCCAAGTGTATGAATTTTGATAAGCTATCTGATGAAACCATTTCAGTGCTTTGCCATAGAGATATAAACAGACTCTATTCACAATCGCCAGGCTGTAGAGGGAGGGAGCGCTATTTACTTCTGCACCCACACTCTGTTTCGAAAGCTGGTTCCTGGAATCCTCGTCTGTCATCTTAAATCACGTCATCACTTGTTGCGCATGCAGCCCAATCTTGCCCTTCGGGCCTATGGCTTCTTGTAAAAGTACATGTTGGCTCATCAACAAGAGATCATCATTTACCACACTCCCATTTGTCCTGATGCTTTAAAAAAAACTCCCTTATAAATATTGTGCAAAATTCCTCTAGCTGTAACTCCATTCCAGGCTAGTGCTAGTTACCATGCATCGTCTCAATGGAAAGCAGAACAAGGGTTTCACCCCTTATTCTCCTTTAATTGTACTGCATCTTTGGCCCTTGGTTGTAGGTGCTTAGAGCATTCACAGCAGGTAAAAAGAAACTTAATGTGGAGAAATGTGATTTAACACATTTCACAATAGCTGTACTATTCAGTTTTATTAAAGTTCACGCACCATCCATCCATCTTCTCTACCACTTATGCTACACAGGGTGACAGGAGAGCCTGGAGGCTATCCTAGGGGACTCAGGGTATGAGGTGAGGGACACCCTGGATAGGGTGCCAATCCATTGCCGGGCACAATCTCACACACTACAAACAATTTAGAGATGCCAATCAGCTTCTCTACCACGCATGTATTTGGACTGGGGGAGGAAACCCCCAAAGCATGGGGAGAACATACAAACTCTGGGCACACAAGGTGGAGGCAGGAATCAAACCCTCCAACCCTGGAGGTAGGGGCAAACGCGCTAACCACTAAGCCACCATGGTTCACCTGCTATTAGAAATAAATTAGCAATCAAATTCCTAAATATTTGTATTTGAGGAATTCAAATGATACTCTAAATGAGTGCTTTATTAAAGGCAATTTAAAAACAAATAAACAAGGAAAATCCAGGATCATAAACAGAAACAAGCACAGGTCTAAACACAGAACACAAGACACACGGCTTTGACTTAATGAGGCAAATTCATGAAAACACTGGCAAGACTTCGTTACCGGACAAAGACACAGGATATAGAGTATATTATAAATATTATAAATAGACAAACTAATCAAGGGATGAACTCAGAACATCTGGACAAAATCAATAAAACAACAATGACATGACAGCGCCAGAGACTCAAATCAAAACCAAGGCACATGAAATCAATGTAAAAAAAAAAAAAAAAAAAAAGCACATGGAGAGAAATATGAACAGTACTGGTTAAGCTGAGAGGAGGAATTCATGACAGCAAGTTGCAGTAAGCCAAGATTTCTCTTACATCGATATTAGACAGTGTTAGTATCAACTATAACTCAAATATGTTGTGTGCTTAATAAGACTGCTCCAGATGAGCATTTTTTTTATAGTTAGATCGAGATTTTTTCCAATTAAATAAAAAGCCATAAACATCTCAGGTTACTTGTAACTATTTCTTATTTATTACTTATGATCAAAGTCTAGAAGATTTAACTTGAAACCATTTGTTAAAGTTTAGCCAAAAATGTTAATACAGGGATTTGAAAAACATTGGACTGGCAGTCTATGCTCATAAAAAAATAAATAAATAAATAAAAAAAATGGGTCCTTATGTAGGATAATTATACATGCCATTAATCTGGGAACCAAATTTGCCTTACTGTTATTACTTAGAGATTTAGATAATGTGAATACATTTATGTCATTACAATATAATTATGTATGATTATTCTCTCATGGATTAGCAACATTATCTGTAATTGCCTGTTATTGTAGTTGTTTTAATCTGCTGCTTTTTAAAGTTAAATCTGTAATGGTGTGACTTCACCTAAATATTTCACATTACTGCTTTAATTTACTGCTCTGTTTCTCCTTCTGTCCTGGTGTGCATACACACCAAAGCTCTTCAACATGACAGATCTAGTGGTATTTATTCATCTAAAAACATTCAGTATATACCAGGAATTATTCTTTAACTACAGTGCAAAAAGATGTGCAGTTATGATTCAATTATAAAAATTTGGAACCCACAGACAGATAAATCTTTATTTTTGTATTTCATCGTCTCTGCTCTTATGCAAGCACTCAAATAATATCTGTTCTAGAATGAAGAAAATAATAACAATATAAAATAGAAAAAATATCTAACAAAAATGTGTTAAAAGATCTTTATTGATTGCATTGTAAATCCAGTTTATTTAATATAAATTGATTTAGTATAAAAGTTTACATCCACAGTACAGAATGTGTACCAAGCAGTGCCCTACTCCCTATTCCCTACTCCCTACAAGCACCTCAGTGCATTATAGGTATTCTGTAGCCTCTAGGGTACATCATTTAGACACTTACTCACTGCAGTGCATTGTGGGAGGTCATGAGTGCACTGAATATTCTTCATTATGCTTTCGGATATGACTAGAAAATGGCAAAGTAGTGAACAGGGTGTGGTTTTTGAACCTGGGACTGCTTTTATTTTCAAGCTGCAAAACATCAATTTGGAATATTTTCTACTGACATCACTTTATTTTCTTGAATGATATTACAGAAATATAAAATAAAATGCAGCAATACTGACTCAAGACTAGTGATTTTGCAGAGACACTTCTGCGAGTGTATAAAACAAAAAGCTGCGTATGGAAATGAGACAAAAATTTCAGTAGCCTTATAGGAGTACAACTGAATAATGAAATAAATGAATCGGTTAATTATGTACGAGCTAAATCAATGGATTATTACACTTCATTGGTTTTTACCGAATCATTTCAGTGAAAGTCCAGAGAAATGAATTTATGTGAGTATAAAATACAGAACCTTGAGGTATGATGATGATTAACAGCTTTGACGTTAAAAGCAGGTTGAGCCTCAGGCTCCGTGTTCACACCATGGGGATTCATGGAGAAGTTTGATCCCAGCTGCTCATGACTCACACACACACAGATCCTCAGGTCAGCGAGAATAAAATGTGAATAAATAAATCTCCCTGTTTGTTCTGCTCACTGCTATAGTGCCCTTGAGCAACACACTCCAATGCCATCTGCTCCGAAAGTGCCAGATT
Source organism: Pangasius sanitwongsei (assembly GCA_037576675.1). Classification (NCBI taxonomy): domain Eukaryota; kingdom Metazoa; phylum Chordata; class Actinopteri; order Siluriformes; family Pangasiidae; genus Pangasius; species Pangasius sanitwongsei. The sequence goes on along the minus strand of CM075013.1, from coordinate 6,324,649 downwards.
ACAGCCGAGTCTGTCTCACTCTGTTCATAGATACCTGGCAGGTGTGTGGAGAAGAATGAAGACCTCCATCTTGTACTTTGAGGAAATATATTCTCTTAAATGCACTGCACTCTGTTAGAGAAGCTCCAAAAAAAAGAAGAAAAAAGAGAAAAGCTGGACTAAATGAGATGTCTAGTTGCTTACAAAACTCATAACACATCTCCAGTATGCTCACTTTTAATAAAAATATTTTAAAAATATATATCTTAAATATAAAGCTGGTAGGCAGCTTTCACACTTGGTGTTTTTTTTTGGGGGGTAAAATTGCTGGCCAGAGCACTTTTAATGTTGATGACAAAATGCGGCTCATGTGATAATCACACTGTAACTATAAGAAAGCTTTTATCGCTCCTTGCTATTTCACGCTAACCAACTAGCCTAGCTTTAATGCAGTTGAAAGAAAGATAGGTGTAACTCTGGTGATGAGGAGGTTGTTTGTCTTTGCTGTAGCTTTGGAGGCAGAAAACCAAAGGAAAACGAGCTGCTTGTGCGACTTGACTGTATGCAGCCACAGATAAAGTTGAACGTTAGTCGCGTCTCATGTATCGGTGAATGTCACAAAAATAGAGAGATCGTTTTTTTTTTTCATTGAAACACTGGAATATTGCCAATAGAATATTTTGGATTCAACACGTTAGTCTTCCATGTTTGTTTCTCTCTTGCTTCCCAACTTGAGACTTGACTGATCGGGAGATTTAAAAAAAAAAAAAACTAAAGTTGAACCTTTTTCAGTTTTTGGAAGCGTTGCTGTGATGAAAAAGACATAAGCAGCACAGCTTTTTCAAAATGGCCGCATTCTGTCTGCCATTGCAGGCAATTGGAATTGGTCTACATCTTCAGCTGTTCCTCTGGGGGAACTCTTAAAAGATTCTATGTAGACTCCAGCAGAGTGTTTTCTCATCAGGACTAAGTCGAACCATTTTTCGTAAACTAAGAATTATCCAAATTCCCTTTAATTACTCTTAAGAACCAATTTTTAAGTGTAAATGTCTGCGTTAAGAAATTCTGTAAAGCAAAAATAATGACATGAAATATTTCAAAATATAAAAATGGACTTAACTAAAGTAAATCAATATTTGGCCTGAACACTCTTTATCCCCTTCACTTTTCTCTGGTACACTGTCACATTTTTTTTTTTTTTAAGGAAATCGGCTGGTAAGTTTTTCTAAATATCTTGGAGATCCTGTCACATCTTCTTGAGACAATAGTTGTCACAATTATTTTATTTTAAAAGTGCTCAAATTACTAAATTTGTTCATTTCTTTACCAACATTCAATGTTTACCTGTAACTATTACTTTGATGGAAAATAAGTGTTTGAAATCAATCAGTTTGCTTTCTTTTTCCTGACATAATAATGCAGATAAACATTTAAGAACAAAATTACAGTCTCTAAGACTTTTGCCCAGTACTGTATTCTCTTGAAGAACAAGGCCATTAAGAGTTTGTTGAGGGTTTTTATTTTGGATAATTAAGGGATCCTAAAAGCCTAAAAGTCTAAAAGATCTAAAAGTTGGGCTGAAGTCAAGACTGCTGTTAAGTCCGAGACCAGGACTAGCCGAGATTGATTCGAGACCAAAAAAACTTTGAATCCTTTTCAGAGCCATTACTTCAGCTATTTGGCATCACTCATGCACTGTGCCATTGATTAAGCTGTTGTCTAGCAGAAGGAATTGCTTCTTGTCAAAAATTGTGTGTGTGAGAAGAAAAGACATGAACATTAATTTTTAGAAAATCTTGGTCGGGACAAATGCAAGTACAAATGCCAATAAGTCTGAGACAAGTCCAGAGTCCAAGACAGCCCTAATCTAAACCTAAAGGCTTCTAATTTGATCCATTTCCAATAGAGAAACACTCTATTTCAGGGTTCTACACAGAACCTTTAATGGTCAAGTCAAGTAACAACTCTCAACCTAATTTAAACAACTCTAAATAAAATAGAATAAAATAAGTACAATAAGAGTACAAAATATACTAAATAAAATAGGGCTCCCCCAGAGGGACAACCAAAGAGTAGAGTGTGGAGGAACAACTGCATAATAAATATGTTGTGATGAACTACATAGATTCCGAGCCAGCACGGTGACATTTACCAATGCAACAACCTTTTTTTTTTTTTATAGTTCTGTCATCGTTCAAATGAGACACCTTTTCAGTATTATAATTAACCAGCAGATGGAGTAATGCAGTTTTTTTTTCTACCTCTCACACTGCATAAATCTGTGCAAGTCTGGAAGCAATGCCAAAATATCCTCTTTTTCCTAAAATAGACTGCGGAACAATTTGTCCTATCTGTCAAAACTCTCTCAATCACACACTTTTTTTAATACACGTCTTAAATTTAACACCTTTGGAGACCAATATTCATGTAGCATTATGCTTCATTATTTTTCATGGAAGTATTTTTTTTTACACGAGCTAAGATTCCTAGAAAAGCATTTAAATTTCCATAACATGTTCAGATGGTAGGAAAATGATGGCCCCATTTTGAGCTCGAGAGATCCATTTATTTTTCACCTGTCCTGGCTTTAGGAAGGTTCCATGACTGATACAGAGCTATCATTAACAGAGACTGAGTATCTGTCGCACCAATGTAATGGACTGTCCTCCTCTTATTCTGGCTTCTGGCTCATTTCAGGTCCATAAATACAATAAGGAGACAATGTACGATTATAGATTAGATTAGAAATCCAGGTGAGTGGGTATGTGCAGAAATCAGGAGCAGAAATATTTTCCTGTGCAAAGAGAATCAATAAAACAATCTGATTTTAGTGCAAAGTTGGCTCTTGTCAAGGGTTTGCTGATATGAATCATTTATCTACATATCCTATGTGGATGAGAAAGCTGATTATACACTTCGGCACTTGGAAATCTCCGATCTTTGCAGAAAGGAGATTTTACTTTAATATCAATTATAGCTTAAGAGACTGCATAGCAATTCTAACTTAGATAAAGTTTATTTGATGGGTATCTACAATAGGGGTTCAGAACACTTTAATAAGCTTTGCATAGAAGTTTTCCACCAGAGGAAAGTCTTTAGGAGGAGTCAGTGGTGTCTTGGTAACACAACAAGTTTGTCTTATTAACTTCAAAATAGAGACTGGTAAGAGAATGTTATAATGTAAGTGATAACAGGAACTAACTTGTTTTGCAGATGTTCCAGAAGTTAAATGTAACTCTAAATGGATGAAAAGCACAATGTGTCATTCTTTAATACACTGGAAATTGTAATTATTGGCAAACTGCTGTGGTAATGAGGAATAAAACACTTTGGGACATGCTCTTATTGGAAAATATTCAACTTCATGGTGGTAACAGTAACTCTGCTTTGTGTTGGGCTGTCGTTGATTATTTTGCAATAATAGCACACCCCAAGTGCTTTATTCCTTACCTAACATATTGACAAAATGTCAATGAACTAGTTATTACTTGATTATAAATCATTTATTACCAAATTGTTTACCAAAAACAAACAAGCAAAAAAACAAACAAACAAAAAAACGGCGTGACAGGAGATGTATGCAGAGGTCTCTCCCTTTTGTTTTCATCTGATCTTATTGCTGTCTAGGAGTAACTTTTGAAAAGACCAGGAGATTTCAGACTTTCTTTTCCTACAGGTTGCAGTTTGGCACTTACAGTAAGATTTATGTACATTTGAAACATCTCGCCAGCTGCATGCGTGCGTAACTGCGTGTGTAATAAAATCAGGGTTTACATTCTCAGTGCTGCTCAGCGCAATGATTCTACAGCTAGTAGGAAAATAAAGCCTTGTCAGTGTGATACAGAAGCGCAAATTCCTTTGGCATGTAGGACAACTTTCCTGTCATGGCAGAGGAATGACAGCAATTTCTTCCATTCCGTTGTCTCACCAAAAGCATTACACTCTGATTAAGGCCTTGGTGGCGGCACAGCTAGGTGTTTGAGCTGCAGTGAGAGAAACACAGCTGCCACATTGGGTAAGTGATAATGGGAAATATTGTGAGTGAACGTGTATGAGCTTTATGATACATTTTCTCGAAAGAATTCCATGTATTCCATGTTACGCAACAATAAGTGTTATATTAGAAACATTTATCCAAAGATATGACAGAATGATGATAGGGATGATACAGATCTGGCAAAATTGTCCTAATTTGTTAGTATTTAATATTTGTTATAATGATGTTTTGCTATAAATGTATAAATGCATGCATATCAGTTACTGACATCTTGCTGTTCCTTTGAGTTCAGGCACAAAAGACACCCTTCACATTTCAGTTCATTTCACCACTCACAGAGGATCAGGCTTGCAGATAACTGTATCAGTTCCTGCCATCAGAACTGAATATTGGACTGTCAAGCCGTGTTTGATCGATGCTTTATAGCTGCAGCCCCTTAACGTTCCCCCACTCCACCCCGCTATAACCACTGCTATTGATTCTGAGAGCTTGTCTCTGTGGGAAAAAAGCAGCAAGGAGGTAGCTCATCCATGAGAAATGAGAGGGGTACAATCTTTAATACATTCTTATAATCTTCTCAAATGATTCAAGAGTGATTTTACTTTTGCATGTAAATGTGTCATATGCAGTTTGGCCTAGAGACATGCACTTTCCAAGAAGTGCTGCTGTCTTATGCTCATCTTAAGATTCCTGTTCACTAATAGATACACTATATGGCCAAAAAGTATGTGGACACCTGACCATCACACCCATATGTGGTCGCCACAAATTTGGATGTGCACAATTGTATAGGATGTCTTTGTATGCTGTAGTTTTAAGATTTCCTTTCACTGCAACTAAGAGGCCCAAACCTGTTCCAGCATGAAAATGCCCCTCTGCACAAAGAGACATGGTTTGAGAAGGTTGGAGTAGAAAAACCTAAGTATCCTGCATAGAGCCCTGACCTCAACCCCACTGAACACCTTTGTGATGACCTGGAACACTGACTGCACCCCAGACCTCCTCACCCAACATCAGTGCCTGAACTCACTAATGCTCTTGTGGCTGAATGATCACAAATCCCCACAGCCACGCTCCAAAAGCTAGTGGAAAGCCTTCTCAGAAGAGTGGAGGTTATTATAACAGTAAAGGGGGACTAAATCTGGAATGGGATATTCAGTAAGCAAATATGGGTGTTATGGTCAGGTGTCCACATACTTTTGGCCATAGATAGATAGATAGAGAGATAGTAGGGTTGTAACTGAATACGGATACATTATTGAGAATAAACAGTTGCTTCTAAACAAACACAAATACAGATATGAAAAGGTGGTGACTACTCATTTTTTCCAGTGTTTAGGGAGGCTTAGTGGTAGGATTTATAATAAAATAAACTCTTCTGGGTTAGGCCACACCCACTTCTGTTTTATTGCTGCCTTTAAGTAGGAAGTTTGTGCGTACGAGTTTGGAGGTAATAGGTATAATATGGTGATGTTTTTTTTTTTGGATCATCAAGGAAAAGAAGAAAATAAGAAAATAAAGAACTGAACATTTAACATGTAAAATTGACATTTAAATACAAGATGTCCCAAAAGTCTCCATACATAGGTGACTATGTTTGCCAGCACCGCGTTGTTTGTGCCTTCATCAGTGGATGTTCATGGACGTCCACTTCTCACTTGGTCCACAACACTTCCAGTCTTTTTGAATTTCTTAGTAAGTTTGGCAACAGTGTTGTGTGTGATGTGCTTGCCATGTTTCCTGTTAAAGTCTATTGCAACCTTGCGACAGCCTCCCGATCCAGCCATGAGA